>QFDV01000677.1:41491-52186 GCA_003315845.1 Lactarius trivialis
CACACACGCGTCTACTCGACGCCGCTTACCAACTTTCCACAGCCCCGTCCGGAGCTCCTTGTCCTCGTTGAACATCCGCGCGAATTGGTAGCTATGGTCTAGCACGCCCATCAATCGTAAGAGGTGCTCTGGAGGTATTGTGCGGTACACCTCATCGTTCCGCAGAAGGTTGTTGCTCGTCTCGATGAGCAGAAGCTGCAGAACGCATTTGACGATTTGCTTGAACACGCGTCGGCGATCGTGCAGCGTCGCCTTGGGGGAGGCCCTGTGGTTGTCGTTATTTGTTGGCGACAGGGGCGCCGGGAGGATCGCTTGACCGTCAGCGTCTATCACGAATGTGAGAAGTTTTTTCGGACTGTAGCACACAAACCAGCAACGTACCATTCGTCCCTTGAGGCTCTGGTGTACCGCTGTCGATCTCGACCCGAAGGCTCTCGTCAAATAGTTGATGAGGCGTCGTAGTACGGAAGAGTTTGACAAAAGTCGTCGCCACGCGCTCCCACCGAGCAACGCTCAATTTCTTGACGTTACTCTCGAGGAGCTGTTGCAGACATAATGTGCCTATACGCGCGAGCGTGTCGTTCTCTGCGAATCAGATTAGCGTCAGGGGTCCTCAGAACAAACGCGGGACCCTAGCAGATGGAGGCACAGAAGGTCTAATAGACCTCTAAGAACCTCTCCAGAATGTCAAAATAGAACGTATACAGGTCGATCGAGTCCCGAAGGGCCTGTATCATAGTTGTGGGTAACCAGACGCTGATATCCTCCTGCGTGCTAAACCGAGAAATATCCTGGCTCGATTTAAGGACGGCGAAAATGGGGAATAGCAGTTCCTGGCAGACGGTGTCCCCAGAACTCGACCATGAACGATGGCCCGTGTTTCTTGAGCGTGTTGAGGAGGGAATCTAGCGCTCTGCATCCGACGTTGCGTGAGCGAGAGGCAACGGGAAAGAAGTATTTACCCATGCTCACAAACGTCGCACCTCGAGATCTTCTCCGTTCATTATGACTGAACAGCACAGGGAACCAATACTTGATCATCGGATCGTCGACACCAGTATTCTGCGGGCCAGCGGCGGTAAGACCACACCCTGGCGTGTTCAGCATGACCGGAATGACACCCCGGAGTATGGCGATCGTAATCAGACTGAACTTCTGGTACTTGCTGACCTTGCAAAAGTCGGTGGTGCATACCATGAAGCAGCGAAGGCGCCGTATCGGACGATGGCGACGAAGTGTTCCTTGTTTAGTCGGGTGACTATCTCAAAAGCGGAGTTTGCTATTCGCTCTGTTGTAGGTGAGGATTAGAGAGCAATCAAATACCACAGAGCCACGTACCGGTCAAACCCTTAGATGCCGAGGAAAAACGCCGAACATGGTCCGCCAACCAGAACGCATATTCTGGACGCGAGCTTGGATCATCTGCTGCAGGCATTGGGGTACCTATACGAAAACGATAGGTTTGTGTGCAAATCTCTGATGAAATTTTGAAGCCTTACCACATCTCGAATCTCCGGATTCGCATTGTGCGTCATGGTGT
Organism: Lactarius trivialis; assembly: GCA_003315845.1. Taxonomy (NCBI): domain Eukaryota; kingdom Fungi; phylum Basidiomycota; class Agaricomycetes; order Russulales; family Russulaceae; genus Lactarius; species Lactarius trivialis. Next base: position 43,032 of record QFDV01000677.1, read on the forward strand.
ACTCGAAAGGTCTCAGGAAATCCTTTTGGAACTTGAAATGGGGCAGCTCTTCCTTTTCAAGGAACCGCATAGCAAGTTTCCGCAGCGAGTCGAGAGCAATGATACCGACATGGGGATTACTGTGACAACAGACCTTACGAGATAAATTAGCACAAGGGACGCGTGAATTAGGAGGACGGTCTCACCTGATTGAAGTGCTCTCCAAGAATATCCCACAGATTTGACCATTCTAAACGGATACGATTCATGTTGTAGTACGAGATTTCGACGAGCTTTTGCGGACCAAAAATCCTGGGATGTTGGGAAAGGCCTGAGGACTGGATCTCTTCCCATGACACATCGCACAGGGCTTGAACGAAGTCAACGATGGCAGTCTGCTAATATACATCCCAAACGGCGTATTCGGATAGCACGCACCCCCGATAAATAGTGACCCAGTGAGAAGACCATGTCCGCCGCGACAGGGATGTGCGTTGAACGGCTCTCATTCGCCAGTTCCTCATTAGAAAGTTTACGAATTCTCCTGGGGAAGATGTTATACCTACCAGGGACGGAAGGAAATAGCTTTTGCCTCACCCGTTCCGACCATCCGGAACGTCGACGCCGCTACTGATCAGCTGCATGTGCTCCAGCTGGGTAACGCAAGACAGGACCTCGTGCTTCGGGGCCGGGTATCGCAGGTGCAGTAGTCACCGTGGGGCGCGACCTCCAGCGAGAGGCGTACATGCTTCAATCAAGTGGCATGGCTAACACTGGCAAGCCCGAGGTGAGTCGGAACCGCATTCTCAATGACAGGAGGGAAGTACCAAACGCGCATAAACAGACTCTGTTCAAGACCTTGATGCGCTCTCAACGCAAGGGCTCGAAGATGAGCGACCAGTTCTACAGCGCTCCGCACTTTGTCCGATGTTTGAGGCTTCTTGGATACCTTGTGCTGGCCGGCATCTCCGGGCCGTCGTTGCAAAATAGATGACATGGAGATCGTCGAACTGTGCCTGGACGGGTTCAAGAACGCGATACGCATCGTGTGCTTCTTTGACCTCGAGTTGGTGCCAATGCCATCAAATATGTATACTCGTATACGCCCACGCCTGTGAGGTGCACCGTGGTGCTGTTCCTTATACCGTCGGGCCCATTGCTGCGTCAATGTTGCGGAAAGCGCGCAGTCAAGCTGAGGACCAAACTGAGGAACCACAACACGTTGGCCCTGACGGTGGAAGCTGCTGGTTTGAATACCCGATTGATCTACATTGCAACACTCGTGAGAGGTGTCCCGTTGGAGTTGTTGACAAGTTGTTGAGATATTTGAGTAAGGGGCGCATTGGTTGTATCGCCAGGATCGGGAGATAGGTTCTGATAGCTTTCGATAATGAAGGCCGCGACAGTGGCAGAGAACAGACCAGTCTTCAACGTGTGTTTCAGCTGGTGAATGAGCAGAGGATGAAGTGGGGCTCAAAAGTACGAGGATCCCTTCGGGGTCCCCCTTCCAACTCTCAGTTACATCCTTATCCTGCTTCTCGGCCTCAGTGAGGTACATAGATCGCACCCCATCAGAAGAGTCTCCGTACTTCTCGCCTGGTATGCAAATGAGGATACCACTGGCATTTGGGAAACGTCAAATCAGCGTACCCCGCTGAGGATCTAGATTACACGCAATTGGCGAGGGAGCACCAATCGCAGGAGGATGACCGCTAGTACCCGTGATCCGAGGCTGAGTAACTATGGTATTTCGTGGTAGGCCTCAATATCCGCTATTTCTGAGGAGAGCAACGGGGGGGGGTGCGGGGAGAGGACGACTCTGAGGAGGGTCTCACTGGCGTCGAGCAACTCGTGCCGTCCGAGTCTATGGTCCAGGGCTTTGACGACGAAGGGGTAGTCAATCGCCTGTAGGGCGATATCGAGAACGCCACGACCCCTAGCGCTGCACAAATTACAAAAGGTGAGAATGAGTCAGGTCGGATCACGACTTGTAAATACTTGCTGCCGAGGTACCGCAGGAAGATGGGCACGGCGTAGTCCTGGTACATTAACTCGGAAAGTACTCCGAGAAACTCCCACCAGAGAGACCCGCCGCTACCTCCGGGTTGTAGCCCGTCGTTCCGCCAACGCTCGTGACATAGGGACCTGCGAAAAGCGTGGACGTTGTGGTGAGCTAACAGCGCCAGCGCTTGTGTACTGCTTTCAGGCAGAGAAAAAAATGTCACACCGACAGGTTGAGGGAAAGGTGGGGAGGAACCAAGCTTACGTGGCGCCGGAATTGTCCTTGAACAGGCACTTCCCAGCACCGACGCCGTCGTCGCCGCTCGAGAAGAGGGCGCTTGCACCACGCACGCCGAGTTGCGCGAATAGGTAGCAAACATGCCTCGCATAATGTAGCGATGCTTTTTACTCGGGGCCGCCGTATGACGCGCCTATTGTCTGCGGGACGTTCGTTTGGCTGAGCACGTAGTAGAGACAGTTGCTGAACGGATCTTCCTGGTGCGTCTGAATCGTCGACGAGCCGCCGCCGCCGTAGAATACGAGTGCGGTTGGGTACGCCATGGCAGACGTGCTGGATATTCATGTCCGCCTCCATGGCTGGATTGTTCTGGTCCTGGCCCTGGTCTTACTCTCCGCCATTGAGCTGGGTAACGGTGTCGGTCGCAAAGGTGCCGTCTGTGCGATATCTATTCATGAATAGCGTCAGGTCGTCCTCGCTCGGGAAATCACCGAGGTAGCCCCCAACAGCGAACACGTTCCGGAGCGCTGCGGAGGGCCTGTAGAAGTGCCTGGTGCTGCCAGGGCAGTGACGACGGGGTGACATATTGATCGCGGCCTGATGTCTCGCTCTCCCGCGGGCGCATGAGCGGTTTCTGCCTCTGGATCTGCGGAGAACCGAGGTGTGTGGTCGGTACGACATTGTTCACCCGTGCAAACAACACTGTGGGGAGCCCGTAGTAGCTGAGTGTGCGCAGAACCATCTCGTTAATCCCAACGTGCTGGTCAGGACATCGTTTGCTCGAGACACGGGGACCTCACTGAGCGTGAGCAAACTGCCGCCGTGTTCCGTTGAGATGGTGGAGGGGGGCACGCCGTGGTGTCTAAGCCAGGCGTGGACGACTCGGAGCTCGAGCACGTCCGAGGGCGGCGCGATAAGCTCGGCGACCTGCTCTTTGGATAGATGCCTGCCATACTATCTGCCACAGGGCAGCGGTACATGTAGGCGGTTACTGTGTGCGCGGAAGAGAGGTGGGGAGGACGTACTTTGGATGGGCTGACCTCATAAAGTGCGTCGATCAAGGCTTTCTCGTGTTGGGCCTCAAGTCCAATGTGGAGATCGATGGTGGTGTCACGGTCAGCAGCCGGGTAACCCCAGTTTAGCCAGCTCTCCGGGCGGAATGCCATGCGTGCATTAGATGCACATTGATGCGAAGGGCGTTGCAAGGCTACAGAGAAACCCGATGACGAAGATAAAAGGTACAGGGAGTGTGAAGGTACATCTCTACAATTTGACGTATTAAAAAGGATTTTCGATGCATTATTGCAAGTAGTTGTGGTACATCTAGCTATTTACAAATGAACCACCGATGTCCGTCGTATGTTTCATCCATTCCGCCACTTTGCGTCGGCTGGCTTCCTGGACCTTCAGCTCCTCCTCCTCCACTTGCTTCTCTCCTCTGATCACAACCTCTTCTGCTGAAACTCCTTCGACACGCATCATAACCAAGTCCAGGTCATCCATCGCTTTTGCCATTACGCCCCCCGTTGCATGAAGGCCCCAGTCGGGGTGGTTGGGATCAAAGTCGAGGTCATTTGGATCATCTGAGTCGTCAAAGGTGTCGAATGGATCATCCTCGTGGTCCATTGGTGTTCTTGGGATGAGGGGTGGAATAGCTTGATACTGCTCTTGGTGGATATTCTTCATCACGCCGTGGATGTCACGAGCGTCACGCCTACTGCTCCAGCACTTGTATGCAGCGACCCCGTAGAAGTAATCAAGGATGATAGAGGGAGGTAGCGAGTTTGCACCCTGAAATTGTGCATCGACGTTCAGCCCATAACCGAAGGCCACGAACGGGTCCAAAGTTTCAGCCAAGGGGTTGTAGCGAGATGGCTTTGGTAAATACTGTAGCGTGTAGTGCTCCGTGCGGGGAGGGCCAAGGTCGACTCTTCGTATGTCATCGGGATCCAGGCCATAATTTGGCGTCTAGAATGATATAAGCCTAAGATAAATAGCTGCCAAAGCCTCGTACCTTTAAGAAAGCCACCTGGGCATGACCAAATGATGCATGTATATCCTTTCGCAGCAGCACCCCATTCTCGACTACATCAACACTCTCAATCGGAGGTACTGCGCCACGGTCGTAGAGATGAGCGCGGACGCGGACCACTTTCTCAATGTACTCATCGCGTTTGCCCCTGGGAATGATATGTGCGGCATCGCACCGGTCTTCAGGATCGCCTGTGATGACACATGAATGATCCCGAGCCACAACGTCAACTCTGAAGGAGTGGGGACGAGTTGATGGGGAGCTACTAGAGGCTTGGCTAGAGTGGAACCGATCGTCCAAACCGTGGTAGTCCACGTAGGTGCAATTCTCTAGAGGGATATACGTCACAGTCCCACACACGACAAGAACCTACCTTACCTGATGGTGTATAGTAATATCTTGCGCCATCGACCAGCTCGGTGCTGGCATATTCGACGATAGGGCCATCGGGTGCTGAAGAAAGGTCACCGCGGGCTCCACAGATGCTGTACATGTCGTATCGCATCCATTTGAACGGGCGTATAGATAGTCTGTGAATATCGTCGAGTGGAATGGAGAGGAAGGGAAAGGGGGTTTGAGATCGAATGTGGAGGTGAATCTGAACCATGCGAGGATAATGGGTGGGGAAATATGGGTCGCTTTATATATCTGGTCAGTAAGGGGGTTGGAATGCATGACTGTGTGTGACGTACCAGGACCTCATCATTGCCATGGCTAATTTATTGTTTGTCGCGGCGGAGGGTGTTGGTGCTACAAGGTAGGGGCAGATGGTCATTAGGGGGATTCAGAATTGCTGCAGCCATCGCACGTCACTCGGTGTTTCGGAAATCGTGTGCCAAAGTTGTCTGCATTTCCGAAATGCCCAAGTCAGATGCGCCAGTCAGATACGCCAGCCCCTATTCCCCCGCTGGGATAATACATTCTTATGCAGCGACGCCGGCGAGTACATAGGTGCCAAGTCAGCTGAACAACTTGAACGTGCAGAAGCATCAACAGCAAAACCCAAGGCAAAACTGGGCCAGATATCGCACAGTCTATTCGAAGTCAAGTAGAAGGTCGTCTTGGGAGCATACCATATAGCCTAAGAGGAAACAGGCACGGTCCAGTAGGTCGTGGACGGCCCGTTCTAGCCGTTGACTGAGACCACAGCAAGTCGGATACTGTATGGAAATTCCGCCTCACCGAGTCCAGATCGCTCACCACTCGTCCACGCTTTTCTCTGCTCCCTGGGTCATCGGCGGAACGACGGGCTACAACCTGGAGGTGGTAGCGAGTCTTCCTGGTGGCGGTTTCTCAGCGTACTTTCCGCGGAAGACAACCCCGTGCTCGTTTTCCTCCAGTATGCGCCCTGCAGGCGCTCCGCCTCGTTTTCGTCACCAACTGGCAACTCAGAGTCATGGACGGCACGAGCTGCCCCCCTGTATTGGCCACATCATGCCACCGCTGACTGCCAGCGTACAGATCGCGGCGGGAATCCCCCTGCTGAATGACTACCTGCTTTCGAACAGCAAGGCGCCGGGCCTCAGGCGTGATACGGCATGGATGCATACAGGCCTGCGCGTGCACGTCTAGATCGAATCTGGGCTGTAATGCTGATGGATTTTCGGCTATCCCTGGATGGGATCTTGTGCGTCCCACCACTTCATCTTTCGAAGTTGGCCCACTCTGGGTCCGATGTGTCACTGGTCTCGGGTCACTCGACATTTTGCAAACTGGAAGGAATACCTGATGGTCAGGTCGAGCTCGCAGAGACTTACCACGAGAGCGGTGAGGAGATTCTGCGAGAGCTCGAGGGACGGCTGCGAGACTCTGGGGCCAAAGCCAAGTGCGAGGCAAGTTCTGGTGGGGACGAAGAAAATGTGGGGGCGTCTGTTACTGGCGGGGTTTAAGTGCTTAGACTTCGAGATCTTTTCTGGCAGTGGATCCGTCGCAGGATATAAGTTGGGTCGGATCCTCATCACATTCTACTCGACATATGGCAGACTCCCTGTGGTGATGTCATAGTCGTGTGCGCGGTGCGTGTCATACATATCAAGCAGGGGACGAAGGCGTTGATTTGCTCCGTACACAGGCCGGTCCTCGTGTCGCACTTTCGACTCACACCCTTCTTCATCTCCTCGCGGATGTCTCAGTGTCGTCCAGACCTTAGCCTTCACCCCTTATCCTCTCCAAACTTTCACTCGATCCCCGATAGGGCATTGACAGAGATGGGAGGCGACCATAGTACGACCCACCCACTCGTCACTGAGGTACGAACCTGTAGTACTTCTGGAGCCATCTTCCCCCGTTCTCAGACTTGTGGAAGATCTTGTCAACCTCTGCATTCCCAATCTGCACATAGGTATATCTATCTCTGGACGACTGATGACGCATAGTCGGTGTCTCCAGTCCTCCAGAGGTAGATAGATATCCGCGCCTCAGCGGGAGCTCGGGGATAGTGTGAATCACCCCGTCAATGCCCCACATAGTATGTCTATCTCTGACCGGCTGGTAACGCATGGTGTGTTACTAGCCGCCCAGAAATAGACATCCGTGACCTTCTGACATCTCGCCATGTCTCTCTCCACGTTGATGGCCAAAGGACACAGGGGGAGCGGGAGGAGGTCAGCCCAGGGGTTTCCAGGAATCCGCCATTCCAGAGAGACAAGGCCAGTCGAGAAGAAGATCATCGTCATAATCGTGGGGAAGATGAGAACGGTTGCGAGTCGGAACCAGCACAGGATTCGCGGGACCTCGATGAAGTTCGGCTGTTTGACCTCGCTCTTCATTGCACCTCATGCCGGTGTGCTGGTGTATTATGCGAGAAGATGCACACGCAGGGCTTGTGGCAAACTTGAATGGGTTGACAGGCCACCAAAGAAGCTGTGGGTCGTCATGAGGGATGCAAATGTACACAACGACACCCACAAGAAAGGGATCCAGGTCGCCCAACGCGGATGGAGGGGTTCAAAGTTCGAGGTGGCACTTGGGGGGGATAGGGGCGACATCTCCAAGACCGAGGGAGACGAAGGAGCACGCAACTAGACTCGGACCTCGAACCAGTGTACCTAGTGTCGGAATCTCGTCCTGCCACCCCCTCCGCGTGATATGGCCGGTAGACTGGTAGGCCGAGTTGGGAAGGGGGTCAGGATGAAACGTGGGTAGACAGGTTCGATTAGCGGTGCTGAATGCTACTAATATTTCCAGTCACGTGATATGCTCGTTAGAGTCGAACCATACCCTTGAATGAAAGGGAGGGAATGGCGTTAACAGACTGAGGGAGTAAAGGTATGTCAAAAAATAGACACCTGTGGGTGCTCAGCAGGACTTTGGCAGGTCCCATATGAGGTGGTTTAGAGGCAGTAGGGCGTGATGAGAGTTGTGGTGGACGCAGTATCCAACCTATAGTTCCGAATCACGTAGTGGGCGACAGCATGCATCTGAGGAGCCAGATACCGCAGCCATGGTGCGTCTGCAACTTGCATCGTGACTTCGACTTCAAAGTGGCAGCAAGGGGGTGGAGTGGAGTCATCCAATGATGAAGGGGGGCGATCCGAGGCACCCAAAGAAGCCGTGTCAACAGCATATGCAGGGGGGGAGTGAGCTGGTTCAAGGCTGCTGGGCACTTGGGGTAGCAACGCAGGCAGCAATTCGCCAAGCGAAGGGAAGATGGGCAGCAGATCGGACTCTGAGGGTGATGGCGTGCGATCTGCAGGCTGATGACTGGGGGCTGTAGACTCGGGCAGTTGAGTGGAGGTGGAAGCAGAATATGTGTTTATACCGACTACCGACGGTCACGTGTAGCCATACTCCAGTGGTGTGGCCTATGACTTCACGCCAATACCCCCCCTTGACGCTGACGTTGGGTTGGGGTGAATGGAAACGGTTGAGAGTAAAGTGGGTAGGGGCATTAGGTAGGCAGTTGTGGTAATCGAGAGATGGGGATCAAGGGACGAGAATCAAGGGACGATGGGTGGATGATAGGACCCGCGGACCCCTCCTCATACCGAGTCCGCAGGTCCCCGTGTTCCGAGGTTGTAGCGAAAGCAGTGGAATTCGACGCGGGCAGGAGGCTTTGTCAGGATGTCCGCAGTGCTGTCTTTGGATCCAACAGGGGATATAGGGATGTCGCCACGCAGTACATGCTCGCGGGTGTTGTACTGTGTGCGGGTGTAGCGGTGCCTGACTCGGATGTGCTTTGTGTAGTCCATTGAGGAGTTGTCCCAGGAATATGGCTTCATGCGTCACACGGTGTAGGGCAATGTATCCTGCATAGCAAGATGGGTCAGCGACTGTGGGCCGCTTCTTCGAGCTTCAAGGTACCGTGCAAGATCCCAGTGTGAAGCAATAGCCCCTGATAGAGCGACTGGTGTCCACGCAGCTCGCATAGCTGGAGCCAGAGAGGCCGCTGAGGTGCAGGGAGTGCGTGCCGCCAGGTGTAAGCGAGTGGGCGCAGGTGCCCTATAGGTAGCGCAGGACGCGTATGGTGGCGTCCCAGTGCTCGGGTGGTAGCGGTCTAAGAAACTGGCAAGACGGCCGGCAGCGTGGGCAACATACGGCCACGTAGCAGCCGCGAGGTGCATCAGACCTCCTACAGGGGACCGGTAGGGTGTATGTGCAGCCCAGTATTGGGAGCACCAGCTCAAAGGGGAGAGGTGTCAACGAAGGGGTCGAGGATGTGTCCAGTGAGGTAGAAATGGATAGGCACTCAGGAGCTTTGTCAGTACGCAGGGGCACTAATAATGGGGATGACGGCAGAATGAACGATGCTGAGTGATCAACAGCACGGACGTGGGCTCGGGCTTGGGGTGATCGGAAGGTGGGCGCTCAAGGTCTCCTAAGCATGAGGGCGCAGGTGAGGGGGTCAACGACGGAGGGATCGAAGGCGCGGATGTGGGATTGGCCTCAGTGCTACCAAAGGCCCTG
>QFDV01000678.1:0-34752 GCA_003315845.1 Lactarius trivialis
CCATCTTAGAAGATCTATGAATATCACTGCAAACAAATCTCCCATTTAGCCTAATCATTTCCGTCTTGTAAACATCTTGGTAGATGTCTCATATTTTCACATTCCCCAACAAGTCGCACTTTATTTATGTATGCCTTTCAACAATGAAAATGTCGGAGTGTCCGTGTGTAATTCTGTGTACTTATGAACAATTTATCTACACGTATACAGTGATATCTACTCTACATTCAATTTCGGAGCCTCTGTTTTTTCACCCGACATCGGCCGGAGTATCAATTATGACGGAATCTCCGGCGTCAGCCGATGTCAGCTGGAGTATGAGTTGAATGAGATTCTTAGTGTTATGAATTATGTAAGCCACTGCTGACCAATGGCTGGGAGAGGAGCGACACTCTGCTAGCCTTATGCAGGATAGCTGTTGCAGGAGTTCACGCGGTGGAAGACTGAGTGAGAACCAAGTATATAAGACAGAGGAAAGAAGAAGGAATACAAGGAATACACACCTGAGTGAGAACCAAGAGGACAAGTTGGTTCCACTCAGGACACTACATGAAGTCTTATATACTACAGCGTCTAATTGCTTACTAATTACTGAGTAAGCGTGAATGACACCTATGCTGATGCATCGTGTAGCTATTTATAGTGTTATCTATTGTGCTTACTGATGCACTGTCATTAACACTGACAAGAGCTGACGTGTCGTGTCTAAGAATAGAACTGTGCTGAGTAAAACCAACTACAGCACATAAATGTAATGACTAAAGTGTTCTACTATGTTCTACAGTATTCTAGCCAATGAGAAGACACACATGTAAGATCTATGAGTATGGATATACTATCCCACGGTCACTTGCTGTCACATGATATGAATTGTAAGTAAAACACGTGATGTATCACATGACTAAACATGTGATGTATCACGTGACTATGATAACATAAGAAAATGAAAGGGTGAGAATCGGAGCGTCCGTGACATACATGACTCATTCCTAGGACGCTGTTGTGACTCAGTCCTAAGGATCCTTTATTGTTCTCTTGAAGTCATGTGACTTCGTTTATTGTTTACTTGTTTGTTGATCGAACCTTACAGTATTGTTGATTCAGTCACATGACTCTTAGTTACTTTACTATATAAGCAGGCGTCTTTGGTCCCTATGACCTCAGACTTGACTTCTTGTATCTTATGGTACAATCAAATCTAGACTTGAATTGCTTGCTCCTCCCCTCACTCGCACTTCCCTTCTCACAGTATTCTCTATAAGCCCTAGTCGGCTATAATACAGAATGTCATGGAATACAACAGAAAGGTTAAACCACAGTTGGACATGCCCCTTAGGGGCTTTCCAAAAAATCCTTGGGCCTCAGCCTGAGCAGTGCAACATGGTCCATGCATTCATCACTGCCATCATGCCCACAGTACTCCTTTCCGGGCACCTCACATAAGCTGGCAAGTGCTGGGGAATCTGCTGCATTTACTGCAGTGCACATGTTGTGCACAGGTGGCAAAACATCCAACAATAGATGTGTCCATAGAGTGAGACATATTCACATGCTTCTGGAATAACAACAACTGGTATCAAGGATCTAGATGTCCCAAAGGGAATGAGAAGGTCTGATGAAACAAATCACATACAGAGGCACCAAATAAGAGCCTTTCATTTTGATCAAAAAATTTCATGACATAGCTACCATAGATAAACTGGATCAGCTCATTCACTCACTACCGCCCATTTGCTGCTCGCGCTTCCACTTGTCGTAGCACTCGAGCGTGACGCTCGCCAAGAAGCATGGTATACTCTGCTCGATCTCGACCCAATTCCGCATGATCTGCGGCAACTCCTGCGGGCCACCCTCGCCCTGCGCAACGAGCTGCATCCGCGCCCCCCCACCTTCATCCTTCGGCGCAGGCTGGAAGACAAACGCAGCGCCGAGGTCGTACTGCGACGTGACGCGCACCTGTCCGTTATCGTAAAACGCAAGTTTGACACCGAGGATCGCCGAGAGTGCCTCGCGGAACTCGGCCGTCTTGGCCGCGAACACCTGTCGCAGACGCAGCATGCGCTTATCGCGCTGCTTGAGCTCCGCCTCTACCTGCGCCTTTTCCTCACAGACTGCCGCCCAGCTCGCGCGCGGCACCAGCTGCTCCTCCCCTCCATCCACGGTGGTGGATTTGGACTGTTCGAGAGCGGAGAGGCGTTGGAGGAGCGCGCCGTTTTCGGATTTGAGTCGGTCGAGTGCGGCTTGTCGCAGATCGGACCAGTTCTGTGCTGGATTCGCGCAGAGGGAGAGAACGCGCACGCCCGGGGGCACGTGCCGTCCCGCGCCGATCTCGCCGCGCAGGTCGAAGAGCGTCTGTTCGAGTTCCTCGATCTTCTCTCTGTCCTTCTCTGCCTCCTCTTCTTTTTCCTCCAGCGCTGAAGCGCAAAAATAATTAGTGAATGGGTATGCATTGATGTGTGGGAGACGACGGACCTCGGCGTACTTCTTGCAGCGCGTGCTTCTCGTTAGTTAGTTCGTCGCGCAGGGCTTGCAGGCCCGTGCCCTGGTTGAGCGCGGGCCGTTTCGCGAGTTCTTGGGTCTCGAGTTCGAGCATGTGCATCTGCGCTTTATACTCGCCCACCAGCGCCTCAAGCTCACTGACATGCTGTTCTTTCGCCTGGTCGACGTTGCCAGTGCCCTGCGCGACTTCCTCACTCGCATAGCTTGCCTATTATATGGTCAGCGCCAATCGAAGTGCCACGGGCACGAAACGCACATTGAGCGCTTGTAGGAACCCTACTTCCCGCTCGGCAAGCGCCGAGGCGCGCTCGGCCCGCGTCGCACGGTCTTCCGCCGCCCGAGTCACCTGCAGCAGTGCCTCGGCCGTCGCACGCGCATCGACCTCGCGCGCTTGCACATCTGCGAGTTCAGCCTCGCGCTGACGCAGCGTAGCACGGTCTGCACCGTGATCCTGGAGGAGGTGGGCATGCTCTAGGCGTAGCACAGACAGGCTCTGCGTGATAGAGACGGGCGTCGCGGCGGGGGTCTCTGGAGCCGCTGTATGTGCGGCCCTACGTCCACGTCAGAGTGGGTTTACAGAACAGGAAGGGGGGACGCACCATGCCTCGCGCTCGGTACGCGCAGCCTGCACCTCCGCCTCGAGACGCACGACCGTCTCGCGCAGCTCGTCCGCAGCTGTGGCACGCCGTTCGAGCGCGCGGTTCTGCTCGCGCAGTACCTCGATGGCCGTATAGCGTTCGCGCAAGGTCCCCAACTCAGTCATCGCCCGCGTATGTGCCGCCTCCAATTGCCGCGAGTGTTCTGCCTGGCGAGTCAGCTCGGCGCGCAGCACGGACCAGCTGGCTTCTTCCGCGTCGTGCCGCGAGATGTCTGCCTGCGTATCCACCTGGGCGTCGAGAGCTGATTGGAGACGCAGGACCTCGGCACTCTGTGTGGCGGCGGCGTCGTGCGACGCGCGGAGCTCTGCGGAGAGGGAGTCGACTTGGAGCTCGCGGGATGTGAGCTCCGCGGCTTGCACAGCCAGTCTCTGGGACGTGGAGTGTGAGAGCGCGTCGAGCTTGTCTTGGAGATCCGCGTAGTCCTCTTTGAGGGTACTCAGTTCCGAGCGTAGGGAGCGGACCTCCTGGTCTGCTTTTGCCTTCAAAAATCGTTGTGGCGATTAGGTCTCGAATTGCAGCTATTTAGATACGCACTTTTTCATCCTCGCGTTCCTTTGAAACGCGCTCTTTTTCCTCTCGTTCTTCTTGTTCGCGTTCGGCAAGCCACCGACGATCGGCTTCGAGACGTTCGATAGTTGCGTCGCGCTCGCGGAGACGGGTTTCGAGCTGGACGCGAGTGGTTTCAGCGGCGGCGAGTTTACGTTCGAGAGCTGCTTGAGAGAGAGTGGAATTCAGTGCCTGTGCGCGCTGCTGTCTCTTTGCCGCTGAGAGTTGTGGATCTGTACCGGGGTCAGGAATGTTGAAATAAAGCATAGGACGAGACGAACCACGCTCAAGCTCTGCTGCAAGAGAGTCACGCTTTGAGGTCGTTGTAGACCTTGACGGACGAGCAGACGCAGGCACCTTTCTTAGGCTCATAGGTGTGGTGAGAGCCGATGTGACAAGAGAATGTCACTTGTGTGTGACACCAATATCCGGGTCTGATTGTCACCTTCTTTGACTCTTAACTTACAAGCCATGGCCTCCGGTTCAGAGTATTCCTCGGGCGCAGAAAGCGATGTTCCCATATCAAAAAGGAAAAGAGCAACAGGTTCAAAGGCCGATGGCGATGATTTTTCTTTCAAAAATGTTCTTAGGCCGCCACGCTCAACGACCTATACGGCGCAGGCTCTCTATGGTGCGGCGTCTTCTCCTGCCTCAGTTCCCGTTCTAACACTTTTGTCGCTTCAGACCAAATTGTCGAAGGAGTGATTGATTTGGATCCCCACTATCAACGCGGTCCGCAACTCCTCCTTCGCCACTTTCACCTCATTTAATTCCCCTTTCTGCGGCATTAGATGTCGTCTGGTCAGAGATTAAGCAGATTGGCCTCGTTGATTCTATTTTCCGCAACTTTTATATCCCACCTATCATATTCGGTAATCTTCCTTGTTTTTCGCTTCTTATGAGCGTCGAGTTGCCTGACCGCCGTCATGTACAGCTGTGTCTCAGTCATCGGATGGGACAGAACGACGCGTTTGCATCGATGGCAAACAACGCCTGACCTCGATACAAAAGTATGCGCGTTTTTTTTTGGTCAAAGACTTTCATTAATATTATACGTCTTTTTTTTTCAGATTCATGGATGGTTTGGTGCGTTTCTGTCATCTCATCTTCTACTCTCAATTCCGACCCATTTGACAGATATACCGTGGGTCTCACCATTGAATTCCACAACCTGCTTGCTAATGCGTCCCGTTGTTGGCGCGTGCAGATAAAGACGAGTAAGAGATCGTCCCGTCCAGTTTATCTCAAGAGCTGACAATGGATCACAGGGAGAGCAAGAAGAAGTATTGGTACAAACAAAAAGCAGGGAAGACAGGAAAGCAACTACCACCAAAGTACAAGCGAATGTTTTCCAACAAGCAAATTGTCTGCATCGAGTACATGGAGATCACCCAGGATGATGAACGCGAGATCTTTCGGGTGCGCTGCGTCCTCCCCACATTTTTATATCTCTCATTTCTCCAAAATAGCGAGTACAACTTGGTATGGCCCTCAATTACGCCGAGAAGATGAAAGCGGAAGCACCGACCCCACGGCAAACCCTCATTCACGAGCTTGTTCAGGAGTTTTCCATGCCCCTTCGTTCCCTCGGATTTAATGATCGGCGCGACGCCGCTTTCCGCTGGATTGCACAGTCTCTCCAGACGATCCTCGATCCACGTCCCATCAACAAGCGCATGGCCACGACGACCGCGCAACAGACCGCGTGGCTCAAGGACACCGCGCCCCTTGATCCAGCGTGGAGGAAGCGCGTGCAGCGCTCGTACAAGCTACTCATCGACACGCTTTCCGCGCATCCAGAGTGCCTCAAGGTGACGCGCGGGCCCGCGACGATCGCGCCGATCGACCTCGTGATGATGGTGCTGCTCGTGTTTGAGTTCCACGAGAAGCTGCCGGCATCGCGGCTGGGGGAGGCGCTGCGCGCACTGCGCATGGCAGCGCGAAAGGAGACGAAAGACCTGATGTGGAAGGGGGAACACATGAACTACTACCTCGCTTTCCTCGACCGTCTCGAGCGGCTGGGCGAGGCGGCGCTGAACTCGGGAGGAGGCGGCAAGGATGCGCCGGTCGCAATGGATGTCGATCCGCCTCCTAAGCGACAGCGAACAGGCGGTATGTACCGCCCACTTTCAATAGAAATCCGCTCCGCTCACGACGACGAAACAGATTACACGCCGACGTCCCTATCCTCGCCAGTGTCCTCTGTACCATCGGGACCCGCGGCCCGGAGCACGAACACGCCGCAGCGCGCACCAGGCAGCAGCAAGCCCAACAACATCAGGACACAGCAACAGCGCGCATCCCAACCCGCGACATCGCGTCCATCCTCGACCGTACCCCCATCGCCCGCCGTCCCCATCACACCCACATATTCAACACCCACCTTTCCTACGAGTTTGCCACCTGCATCCGCCCTTTCGCCTGCACAGGCACAAGCCTCGGCGGGCCTCGCGACGCTCGAGTCGATGCTCGCCACGTTCCCGTTTCCACTTCCCCCTGCTAATACTGACCGTCTTGCGGCGATTCGAGCGGCCAAGGTCGCTATTCTGAATGGGCAGCACCAACAGCAGCAGATGCCTGGATGGCCGGCGCCTGTGGGTGGGAGCACTAGTTTCGGAGGCGGGCCCAGTGGCGGCGGAGGTGGTGGAGCGAGGAAGTAGTAATATATTCATTGTGTTTTTTTGTTCATGACGAACCCGTACATATAGAGTGAAGCGAAGATAATTTCATTCTTGATGACGATGGCTGCTTGTCGCGGGCTATCCATGTAGATAGAGCCACAAGTTGCGTTACGCCGTTTTTTTGGTAGACCGCTCTCATATGTACCGTATGCAAGAGAGTCTGGTCACTGCACAACATCATGACAGACGAAAGTGTTTCCATAGTGCAACAGTAACCGGCCCAGAAAGATCGTACTATGCTCCCACGGGTTGTGCACAAAAACCAGTAAACATTTTCTGTGGCCTCAACAACATACTGTAGACACTTCAAATTGTAGAACTATCAATGCTCTATTGCATAGCATTTTTTTCTTATTTGTTTCTGAAGATGTGAGAAGGGCACAAGCTTTTCTTACCTTTTGCACAGTTTTGTCACGTCCCTGTCACACTGTCATTCAAAGGGGACAGCCAGCCAAATTTTGTGTCGGATTTCGTCACGCATTGTCACGCAAATTGTGCACGTTTAATACACAAACGTTTAATACATGAGGGAAATATTCCATGGCGCAGCTAAATTTCAAAACGCAGTGCCGAGGAGAGACTCAGGCTATTCCTCATCCGATGAGATGATTATAACATGGATACGGTACGGGGCAGGGGCAATACGGTGGCGCTTAGACGGGAACGCCGGGCGAACTGGGCGACCCGCGACTCCACGGACATGGATGAACGAGCCAAACAGCCCGTCCCCCCCCATGAACTTGCTTGCGAGTTCTTGCAGACAGGGTAATAACCCTGGGTCTGACCCTATTTCGTCCACCTCCAGCGCACGAGAAAGCTCCTTCGAGAGTGAGTCGCAGATACGAAGCTCCTTCACCCCCGATGAACGGTCTGAGCAGTTCGTGCCACGTCGTGCCGTCGATCTCACCGTTCATCCATTCGGTCGGCATCTCTTCGTCACGGTCGAGCGTGAGTCGCTCTACACAAGATAGCGCAGGAATAAGCGCACTGCAGATCTGCGTTGCGCAGTCGATTTGCCAGTCCAACTGCTTGCACATCACACGCAAAAGGAAAGGTCCGGACGGTGAGTACATGTGAGTACCCGAGGCTATGGAGATCTCATCGCGCCAAAAGGAAACGGTGACCACTGTGAGCTTGAGCTTTTCTGTGTAGATGAGATGAGGGAGGGAACGAGGGAACGATCCTCAGAAGGGCTGTAGAGGGTTACTGAACATTCAAACTTAAGAGTCTGGAAACCTAACGATCGTCGAACAACACTAATCGGACCTGGACAGAATCAGGAACGGTGTATTTACGAAGAAGTCCTCGGTGTGTGTTATATGCGTAATGGACGAATCAGGACGATTGAGCGACTCGGATGAGGTTCCTTTCAGAGTCACACAGAAGTGTTAAACTGATTTTTAAATGGCTGCAAACCGACGCACCATATAATGTACAGGAGCAGAGAGTGGCCGTAAGCAAGAAAGATACACAGCGTGTTCTCGTTTCTTCGCAACCGCGACAGTTGCTTACTAGAAGCGGTGATGACCTAGTAATAACGCTGCGCAAAGCTTTGCGATGGGCGGTGTGCGCAGATAACCCGTTGCGTCAGGGGGTGGTGAGAGGAACATTTCACCAGTTTGTAGGACCGAACGTTGGCCTTCCGCGAGGGCTTGGTTCAGAACGCGGGTACTAGCATCAGCTGTGTGATTCGTGTGCAGAGTGTTGCCCCACCACTGCTTGATCATACGGTTGAAGCCCACTGGGGTAGACCAGAATTAGAGACATTTAAAAACTGATGTTTACAAGGCGGCGAACCGGCACACTAAATACAGGAGTAGAGAGTGACAGGGATGTAGCAAGAATTGTCCAAGAAGATGCCTAACGAAACCGGGTTCTCGTTTCCTTGCAACCGGTTGCGTAGAGGCGGGGATAACGCTGCGATGTCAAAGTTTTGGGGTGGGTGACGGTGTGCACGCACAGCCCACGAAACAGTTGCAACAGGGAGTGGCGAGATGAACACTGGCACCAGGTACTTTTACCAGCTTGTAGGGCCAAACGTTTCGCCAGTTGCGATCACCCTGTCCGGAAGGCCAGCGTAATCAGCCGTGTTCGCGTACACAGTGTTGCCCCACCACGCCTGGATAGTGTTGAGGCCGATGGTGCCATTTTTCGGATATTGAAGAGTAAAGAAGATAAAGACAACACCGATAGCGTAACTCGCATCCAAGGCAGAGGATAGTATATCTATCATCCCAGGTGCGTCAGGAATCCAGGGATTTAAAATTTAAAATAGTGGCAGACGACGTACAGTTGTACTTGGCCCACCAAGCGAAGTGACGGCGACGGATCACGTAGTTGAATATGAAGCAAACTATGACCCAAGGCACAAAGTTGATCGGTGTTGCGGGTGGCATCAGACCCAACGCAATGAAAATTAGCGGGAAGTTGAGGTATCTCAGGGGTGCAACCTTGAACTTTCTCTGCAGTAACCACTGGATAATTGGAAGAATTGCGCCGATCAAGAAGAAGAACACGAGGCCGTAGTACATCTGGCCGTGCGAGAAGAGACGTTGCGGGCCAATGACACCCCACTGCAGGGGTTCATGAAATCAACGATTGGGACAGAATCTTAGGAAAAGATGTAACGCACAATGATCGATGCGGTTCCGAACACAGTGGTTGAAGGGCAACTAAAGCCGTCTTTTTGGTCGGGGGTGCAAAGACCCTCAACATTGGAGAATAGCCAAGCCTGCACACCGAGCTGCACCGTGCCGGCAATAATAGTAGCGACCACTTGGCAGAAGAACATCGGGCGGGGAGGAACCTTCATGTAGTGACCGAGCTTGAAGTCACTGACGAAGCCTAGCGCTTGATTCATGGTGATGTAACCCCAGGTCTTGAACAACATCATCGCAATCGGTCGACCAGGTAGCATGTAGCCGATGATGAGCTCGGTGATGACGTTAAGGCCGACTGTCTGGTTCGAGATAGCCGCAATGATACCAATCGGGATCGTATACACGAACGCTGAACAGGGAGGAGGCACGTCAGCTAGGAAAATCCGCAGGGAGTATCTGGAGACGCACAGATGATGAGAGCGAGGACGAAAGCCCAGACAGGGAACTGTGTGCTCCAAACCTCTATGGCAATGACACCGAACACAAACATGATCACTACGAAGATTAGTACCCGTACACTCTGAGCCTCGCAATTTAATAGACGCACAGAAGATAGAGAGGTACCACCAATCCGGCACCCCCTCGTAAACGGACATGAGGCGAGCGTGGATGTCAGGCTGCTCGGAAAACGAGCGACGAGCCTGACTCCAGACCTGCTTCCGATAGTAGAGTAAGGTGTGTGTGAGGGTGGCAGTGATAGAGGCAAATGAGAGACCGTAGGAAATAGCGAAGGTTACGGAGATGAACAGGGGACTGTAAGCCTGGTAAGCATCGAGATTGAAGGTGGCATCATCGTTGATGATGCGCGAGACGTTGTAGGGATTTCCCGTATTGTCGAAGGAGCCAGAGGCGACCATGGGCAAAAACCCGCTGTACCAAGTATTGGTGTACTTTGGGAAAATGGTCACAAAAAAATCGAACAGACGATACGTAAAACTCACATAAAGAATGGGGACCAGGAACCAGGCGAAGAATACGACAGCGATGCCAGTGTGGCAAGCTGCCCACCACGGCGTGGCAAGAGGTGAACCAGTGAAGGAGGTGACTTGACCCCAGTCAAACGTGAGGATACCCATGGCCAGGCCGTGCGAGTAACCGAACATTTGGTTGACCTTGACGTTGTTAGGCGCGATCCAGCAGGCCCACGAGAAGCTGGACAGGGCGGTGAACAGATAAGAAGGAAAGAAATCTAAAGGAAAGTCAGACCCGGAGGCAAATCAAGAGTTCGGGAGAAGCTGACTGTAGAGGAAGTAGCCAATAAAGACGTAGGTGAAGAAACGCCCGCGGGAGATACCACCGAGGCCCTGAGTACCGGAGGTCTCCAAGGAATGCAGGGTGTTGAATAGAGCAGTTATGACAAGGCTTCCAGGCCAAATCATTGACGCAGGTTCGACGAGGAAACGCTTGCAGATACCACCGATCGAGAAGCCTATCAATTGGGTCGACATCACCAAAAACCATTGGTCTATGTAAAGAATTTAGTCCGATCTACGGAACTTATATCTCCTACAACTCACATGCAAAGCTGGGATTCTGGTTGTAGAAGACCTTTTGGACGGCAACAATATCGGTCTAAAGATGGCATGAGAAATACAAACTAGCTGTTTAGAAAACTTGGTACTAACAGCGTAAGCAGGGTTAGCTCCGATCGAAGCCATGATCGTGATGATTACATGTTCTTTGATTGTGAAGGGACCCGGGTTGAGGCGCACCCCAAAGACTGTCACTTTGGGAACGCAACGTGACCAGGCTTCGGCAAGGGGCATACTTAAAAGCATAGGTATGATCTACTCACGATTCAGAATGGAGGTGAAGGTAGGCCGGCAAGCGGTGATGGAACACGTACCGTGCCGATACTTATGGAAGGGTATCTGAAGAAGAAAAATTGATTGATAGCGGGGATCAAGCAAGCCCAAATGATGCCGAGAACCCAAGCGCGCACAGTAGATGCAGGCATCGTCGGATCGTCTGTGTTGGACACCGCGGACCGGACTTCGGGATATGGAGACTCATCTTCCAGTATAATGGCTGTCGGGTCGAAGTTCGGGTCGTAGTCGGGAACAAGACCAATACCCTATGATTGTACCAAGTAGGTGAGCAGTATACTGAGAGAGAAATGACTAACCGGAGTGACATCGTAAAGACGCTGCTCGGAGTCGTTCTTCTGGATGTCCGTAGACCTCTTCTCCTCTTCAGAGAAGGACATGCCAAACTAGCTTTGGAGGTTGCGACAAGGAGCAGGCGCAACTAGTCGATTAGTCAGGGACTCAGGGTGGGGGACGGGGGGAAAGGTGCAAACAAGGGGTTGAAATAAAGACGGTGTGAGGAAGGCCTTGGAGGACCATGAGGCTGATCGAGGGAATCATTTTATACAAGGGGACTGGATTGCCTACACCAGGATTAAGCTGTCGGTTAGCTACCTCGGGTTTCCTATTCGAATTCCAACCTAACCGAAATGGCAGCGATACGGACTCGAGCCGGCGTTACCTTCTCGATCGCGTAAGGTAGCTCACCTCCCTCACCCGGGCAATACACCCAGCTAGATTCTCGTGTGAGCCATAGATCGTGAATCGTATCTATTCTTGGGTATCTTATCAGAAGCAAATAATTATTGCAGTCGCCCGTCTTGTCGTAAATTTTTCTTTCCGAGAGAAGCGCCGTAGATGGAGGCAGTGGCGCCAGTGCCCGTACAAAGAGAAAGTAACATCCAGCCACATCAACATTGGCAGGTCCATCAGTTTCTGATTATCACTGGGGTATCCCCAATGACCCAACCTAATCACTCGAAGATAGGGGTGAGAAAAGGTGAGCAATGTACCACCCCACCAGACCGTAAGAGCACTCGCTACACCATGCTCTGGCGTTGGGTCTGGATACCCAAAATCGATCGTACACACCGCCGAAACGGGAAGGCGGAGAAGAAAATGAATGGATGACACAGAAAGGAAAAAGAAAAACCATACTTATCATTGCGAGTACGTGTTGTATGATCTGATGATTCTGATTCTGACAGTGGCGATGCCTTTGTTGGCGGTTTGTCAGTTTACAGTAATAAGGACAAGGGCGCTTCGAGGACTCAGAGTGGGAAGAGGAGACCGGAGTAGAGAAAAGTAGAGCTGCTGCATGTATTCACTTAGAAGCTGTGAAAGTACATATGGCGTACGCATAGCCCAGCATTCAATGGGTAGGAATCGTAGGATAGCATTGCGCTGGGGTGTAGTCCCTGGAAACCGAACCTTGACTAGAAATACAAAGCCGGGTCAATAGAGCAGTCATCCTAGTTGATGGAACTGAGGAAGCTGCCGTGAATCTGGGTCCAAAGGGCCCGCCACAGTAGCTTCGCCGCGGACGAGGCGGGGTTGGAGAGGCGATGTCGTAGTTAGGAGTAAGTTAGCAGAGCGAAACATAATTTTTATTTATTTATATTTTTCAACGAGCCTAGAAAATACGATTGTATTTCCCGCGCACCCTTCATTATCTTCGGAAATTGGTTGAGACGAGTGGCGAGATAATACTTTTTGACAGCTTCGATACACTATGCCAGTGTGTCAATGGTCTATACTTCATTGGACCTACTTGGGAGCAATATAGTATTGTAATAGCTCGGACTTCCCGGCAAGTACTGTACCATTGTATTTGTGTGCTCGGAAACCTCATCTCTTTTCCGTGTGTATCATTTTTCTTTTGCCCGCCCGCCTTGCCAAGTAGTTTTGCCAATGGATCGATGATGAGGCCCATGTTTCCCGAACCTCATCATGACGATCGGCTCGCTCCGGAAGGGCCCCGCCCGTCGCGGCCTCACCTCACGTGAACCCCTCGGCTTCGATCGATAACTTCGTGCTTCTGTCCAATTTCTGTGCAGTACTTCAGTTCGTTAATTTTATTGCGATCTGTCAGCTATTACTACTTGTATGTGCAAGACCTACCACAGGACTCGGAGCTACTAACACGCTTCCCCAATCGGCTTTGCACGGAGAGAAAAGTGGTGACGCACGAGGAATGGAAGTATACGTGTCAGCACAAATATGGTGCCGGCAAAGGTTTTGGGAAGAAGTGTGCACTGGTAACCACGATGCGGAATGGTCCTTTGCAATTTATTATAGTAATACCGGTTGCTAGTACAGTAAGTTTAGACCTCGCGTCGACCTTTGGTGCTCTACAGTAACAGTCGCTCTTACTGTATGGACGTGGCGTCGCTCGCCTCGACCTCTACCGAGCCAATTTTCATATCGCTTGTTCAAGTTGACACTTTTTTTTAACTCCCGGATTTACACCCACCTTCCTCTACCTTCCTCTACAGTACCAGTGCCCTTCTAATTATAGTCGACCCCCTTGAATACCCGTTGAGACAAGGTTGGTTTGCGGGGGAAAAACGATGGGTACGCAATTCCTGATAGTAACTGATACAGTACCCTTTTAGCTAAGATTTTGATCGGTAACCGATACTGTACTAATCGGGGAGTTGAACTACCCCCAGCTGTACCCGATGCCTGAGCTTCTGTGCGTCGAGACCAAATCAAGGACCAGATGGCAGAAAGAGGGCCCGGGGAGGACGGACTCGGAGTAATTGCCTCTATGATATAGACATAACGCGACCAATGCAATGTACTTTGTTGAGGCCTCCGTCGGTGTGTAGAAGTACGTTTAGAGTTTGGTAAGCCATAGAACTCAGAGCCCGGAGCCCGGCGTTCACACAGGTACACTCCACTTGAACAACTGTTGTAGTGGGAGTGCTGATTGTGGCGCCCCAAATTGTTGGTACGTCGTCTCTGATACCTTCTAGAATGCTCACCATGATCGTTGATGCACGTCATCACGCGAAGTTTTCCTATGGCAAACGCAAACCACATCGGACATCCCAAAATGTGACCAAATCAATGAAGACACACGAAACGGAAAGACGCCCTCCAACCAGCGTTGACGCATTCCTCTCGATGGTCATATTAGCCTTGTCTAAAGTCAGCCCATGTGGGGGTCTGCAGATTAAGCGCCAGACAGTAGGCTTTATGATAGAGGCACAGAGGGGCAAACCCACGCGCGAATAGTAGCCAAGGGCGGTCAATTCTGGGGGCTATGTGTATGCTGATGCAATGGCGAGAAGACAAAAACGGTGACGGAAAGATTGTGGAACGCATTATGCGGCACTGCCATACACGAGAGTAGAAATGCCCTTAGAGATGCTGGAGTGAAGTTCGACAGGGATGCAACAAAGTGCGTCTTTTGAATTCTGGAAACAGAGAACAATGTTTATCCACATTTGGCCGATTCCATCCTACAAAGGGGACAACAAAGTAGCGAACATCGGAGCCACGCGATAACTTACCCCGATCATCGGACCCACAAGAAGTATACAAATTGTACTGTATATGTTCAATCCGAGGCCTGAACCTAGATTCCCGGGCCGACCATGGATTCGCTAACTTCTTGATTGAGGGAGTTGCGCGTGCACTTCTATATAAGTTAGTAAGTTACTGTATCCAGGGAATAACGACAACCGCGGTGGTGAGATCTGCAAGAGGATTGAATTAAAGGCCCCGCAGGGACTCCGATAGGACATTTCTTGATTCCTCTCACCAAGTGTGGTTTAGGAAGCGACGTTACAGGGTAAAGGCGCAGAATTTCGATGGTGTATTCGCAATTGAACTTGAAAATAACGCCTGATGAAAAAATTGCGAAACAAGAAATTGCGCCTAACGGGGATCCTGGCGATATTGTTGCGAGGCATGGCCGCAGCGGATCTGAATTGACCAGCTGCCGTCTCGGTTTGAAAGTGTCTCGGTTTGAAAGTGGTTGAACCCCCGGGCCGGTAAAATGGCCACAGATAAACATAAACTTACTGGGGCCCGCACAAACTTCGTCGCTCGAGGACTCCGCAATGTCCCCTTGACGCCGCATGATAAGGCGTATTAGACATGAGTGCCTGGGCCTCGTCTTTAGTTATTCGTTCAAGTTGTTATCGGCAGTGTTATCTTGCCAGGCCGGCCAAATACTGGCCAGCACTTTGCGTGGAGTCCCCTAGACTTTTAGATTCATATCATCCGAGAGGTCCGAGGGAGATAACACCTATGATACGACCAAAGCTGAGGATCCCCGAGGGGCCCGGGTGAGGAATCGAGCATTGGCCGCCGAGCATTCACTGGAAACCTGTTTCTAGTCCTGTAAACTTGATAAGCTGCGATGCAAGTGTATTCACTGGTGCTACACACTCTTCAAGTTAAGATACTGCCAGGATAACTCGATCACTACAGTCCCACGGTGAGCCACTAGTCAAACAACACATCACAACAGCACAGTATCGTGTACTCAACTCTCGCAAGAAACCAGGGGGTTGATTACGTCGGTTACTACGCGCGTTAGCTCCACATCCTATTCCGAAGGATCCAAAATCACTCCCTCAGGCTTCATCTCTTCCGAGTCCCCCACTTCAAACAATGAAACAAAGTAGCTCTCAGTTACTTCAGCAGCTCACTATCACTATGTCTGGTTAGCTACTACCGTGACACCCACATTACATTCCGAAGGCTCCAGAACCCTCCCTCAGGCTGTCATCTCTCCGAGTCTCCCACTTCAAACAATGAAACAAAGTGGATCTCAGTTACTCCAGCATCCCACTATCACTACTATGTCTGGTTAGCTCAGTGCTCGTACTACTGTGACATCCACATTACATTCCGAAGGCTCCAGAACCTCCCTCAAGTTGCCATCTCTTCCGAGTCCCCCACTTCAAACAATGAAACAAAGTAAATCTCAGTTACTCCAGCATCCCACTATCACTATGTCTGGTTAGCTCAGTGCTAGTACTATCGTGACACCCACATTACATTCCGAAGGATCCACTGGCAGAACCCTCCCATCTCTTCCGAGCCACCCACTTCAAACAGTGAAACAAAGTAGATCTCAGCTCATTATCACTATGTCTGGTTAGCTCGGCGCTAGTGGTACACGTGCATTCCGAAAGATCCGGAATTGATGCTCTCTCTTCCTTTGCCCCCCAAGTTTGCATCTCCCCGGAGTTCATTTACGCCCCCCGGGCCCTGCCGCCGTTTGCCGTAACGGGGGCATGCGAATCGGCAACGCACAACGTCCCCCATCTTCCCTGCTCCTCCTTTGCGCCCCCACGCGCCCTTTACCGCAAAGTGGGCTTTCGAGCGCCGTATGTCCCTTGCCGATGCGTCCCCCCCCCCCGTACATGGCGCCCCCCTTTTTCGCGAAGTGCACATGCGAACGCCTCCTTACACAAATTAGATGAGAAAAAAAACGAAGGACTGAGACAGGACCGGAGATTCGTAACATTGGAGGTGAACAACGCCAGAAAGTTATCGCGGGGGAAATGATTGGTCATACGCACCACCGGATAAAATGCTAACTCATCCACGAACGAAAAGCAGGAGCAAAAGAAGATGCAAATCAGTTTGGATGACTCAGATAAACGATCGGCCGTACGCAACTTTGACACCGACAGAGATGATGTTCTTGGTAGAGAGAAAATTCACATACAGATGCAATTGATGGAATGGCAAGGTCGGAGAGCAGAGGGCAGTGACCGCGCCCACAGAGGTAGTCGAAGCTACTCGTGAAGGGCGGCGTGTAGATGAAGGGATCCATACGCTGAATAGCTTGCACTGTACCGTTTGTAAACTGAAGGACACAAGGACTAGGACTCGGACTCGGAACTGTTGCCCCGTCCAAAGCAAAAACTGTCCAGGCTAAGGAAGCAGAGGACATTACGAGACAAACACGCATAATGGATGTTTGAGAATGTACTGCAATGAACGAACGAACGGTGCTGGCAATTCGTATACCTCCCACACAAACAAGCATGGTTTCAGATCGACAAAAGTCGACACCTAGTACTAAATGACAGGTGATTCTGCACTACGCAGTCCAAAATTTTTATGGGACGGAGAGAGTGAATCAAGAAACAAGGTAAAAAAAAAAAGAATAGAATGAGCGACCGGGGTCAGAGCTGAGTATGGGTATCTTATAAGAGCGCTGCCCTATGCGAAGACAAAGCAGAGTCCGTCGTCGCCTTCCAGAATGAATTTATCGCCGTCCGCTACCACGCCCGTAGCCGACCTGAAGGTTGTCAAGTTCTGCCTCGAGAGCCTTGATCGTGCTGTGCGCCAACTCCAGGTCCTTGTTCAGGCGATCGCGCTCCGTAATCAACTGCAGCGACATTCATTAACAACCGTGGGCTCCCTGCTGCACAGAGAGGCGACTCACGTGTTGCTCCCACGATCTGAAGCGTGACTCCTCGGACTTGACCTGCTCCGTGAACCGCCTGCGGAGCTGTTCCTCTTCCTCCTGGAACTTCGGGTTGTTGAACTTCTTCACCTTGCGCTCACCGTACTTGCGCGTCTCCATCTGTTGCTGGCGGTAGTTCTCGTAATGACTCTCCTCCGTGGTTGAGATGAGGTCGAGCATGAAGGTACGAATGAGGAGGGAGCGCAGCTTGCGGAAGTCGCAGTGGTTCTCGTTCTCCACTGTGCGAAACGAGTCAACGCTACTGATAAAGAGCCTGAAGACGGATTTTACCCTCGGCAACACCCCAGAGGTACTCGCGGCCCTTCACGACACGGCCATCAAGGGTCTGAACGTCCTCAGTAGAGCCAATGATCGAGAATGGCATGGCTTTCGCAAGGATACGCGCGTGCTCAGCGCTGGCCTCGTCGTCTGTCTCGATGGGAGGTTGATAAATACGAATGTTCTGTGCGCCGATGGCATCCCGAATCTGTCAACGCCATATGTCAATGACAGATTCAACCGTGAAACAAAGAGACGAACGCGTTGCTTGAAAGTGAACAAGTCACTCTGGGTGAGGGTATCCGCCTTGGCAATGACGGGAATGAGGTTAACGCGAGTACCAAGACGCTTCATAATCTCGATGTCGAGCGGCTTGAGACTGCTAACAAGATTTACAGGACTTCCTAGAATTTATAACAGACCGACATACGTGTGACCGGTGGGCCTGATGAAATACAGGCAAGCATGAACGCGAAGGTCACTCTTCTCGCTGCGCTGGGGTTGCTGCTCCTGAATCATGTATGCCTCATGCTGGTCGTCAATGAAGTCGACGATGGGCGACCACGAGTCCCGGTTGTTAACATAGTCACCAAAGCCGGGGGTGTCGATGACGGTAAGCTTGACCTTGAACTGCTTCTCCTCGAGCTCGGCCTTAATGATCTCGACCTCAGTGAGTTTGTCGAGTTGCTTATGGTGGCGTCTGCTGTAGTTTTTGGCAGGAGACAACTCGGTCGAGAAAAGGGTATTGATGAGGGTGGTCTTCCCCAGACCCGACTCGCCTGTACTTGCACGTAAGAAGATAATCTCACGTGAAAGTGTGAAGGTAGTAACGAACCGACGACCATGATAGTGAAATGGGCTCCCCGCTTGGCGACGATTTTGTGTCGCTAAAAAGAGGTGTTTGACAAAGAAAAAGTGGGCACAACTATGCTGAACCCACCTGATTTGGGAGGTTGGCAATGCCAATACCGTCAGAAGAGGGGGCGGCCATAGTCAATGAATGGATTATTCGCCGAGAGAGCTTGAAAACTGGTGGAACGAACAAACAAGCGCGTCAGAGCCTCTCACGGGTCTTCACTTTGTCTTTGTTTGGCCACATCTCGGCTATTCGGCTGTATCCGAACAAATGAAGTCGAGCGGGAGTCTAACATGAACATACAGTATCTCGGTGCCGACGCCAAACCCACTCTGTAAAGGGGGCGAGGTCTTTCCGTTGACCTTTTGTGAACAACTCACTGGCTTGTCCATCGGCGATTGCTGGGACTCGGACCCTTTACTCCAAAGACCGAAGGGGGACGGAATCGAAGCTGCCATCGCCACTTGCCCTCATCACCTGTTCCAGTTTGCGGCGTTTCTATCTCTTCCAGTCTGTCAGCCAGGAATTATTAATGATTTACCACGCTGTCCACCAATTGGCCCATACGTATGCTGTCGTGCATACAATATGAAGCCTCAAGATTCATGATACGAATGGGTCGTCTGATTACATGAGAACCGAGGGGAGAACAGACAAGATCCCGCACCGTGACGACCGCACTGTCCTATGCTGCAAGATGAAGCAATGCTACGCATTATAATGTATCCGTAGTATTCAGTACCCTGCATCTACTGAAGACGAAAGAATCCCAAGTTACGAGTCACACCACCCAGTATGTCCAGAAGCGAACCAGGCCGAGAAGTTCCTCCGGCGCAGCCGTCTTCCTCTTCATCAGAACTTAGGTCAACAACGAGTGGGCCCGCGCGTTCAGCCCTAGACCGCCTTGTCGGTGTCCCAGGAGAAGGGCACACCATACTTTCGGTAGGGCTTAGCACCGGGTTCTCCGGGCTCTGCTGCTCGCTCGCGTCTGGGAGCGCCTCTGCGACAACGAGGGTTCGGAACAGCTCCTCGAGCGACGACTCAGAGCGAACCTTCTGCGGTGGTTGTGTCTCCTCCGTTTGTAACGTCTTCCTCATGTTGCCTTGCTTGCCTCTGTTGAAGAATGCGTTCGCGTCGAACGTAGGCAAGCGCGGCATACCGAGCACGTTGCCAAGATGTCCGAAGAATGCCTCGGCGCGTTCTCGTATCTTGGTAGCGAGGTCCTCGGCTGGCGCTATTGCGAAAGAGAGGGTATTCCCGTACGCTCTCTGGCAGGTAATTCGAGGCGGTAACTTCTTTGCTCTTGTTTTTGCTTTGTCGAGGTGATTTGTGCGACCGGCCTTGGGTACTTTGTATGGTCGCATGTGCCGTGTCCTTTCCTTCCTGCCTGTGTTGTGCTTCGCGTCTCCCGCACCCCTCAGACGCGCCGGGCCCGTCGTCTTGTTCGGCGTCCAGGACCCTCGCCAGGAGGGAGGTTGGCGCGCCTGCTGTGCAATTATGAGACCTGTAATCAACTCGAGCGTGGCGCGTATGCGTACCCGTGGACACGGGTCGACAGGCCTTAAAAGCGGCTCAGGCGACGGCTTGACTATTTCCAGAGATTTCTCGGGGGCTTGAGGTGAACGCGCTTGCGCGTCTGACTCGCAGTCGGGCATCGTCACGTTTTCTCGCATGCCCCTTCCAGAGGCAGCACTACGGGACATGAAGCGTCGGAGGGGCGGTTTTGATCGAGGCCTTTTGACCATGACCGAGAAAGCTCGTAACGTATTATTGATCTTTGGACGAGGACTTTTCATCTCGGTGTCACGGATAATATGTTCTGGGGGTGGCGTCCACGTCGCTGTGGTGGTTCCTGGCGGAATTTCCTCTATGATGCCTTGCATGTCATCCTCGGGAACAAACATTCTAACATCTTCTTCAGTGATGATATACTGTGTTATTTTTGGTTCTAGGCTCTGAAACGTTCGCTAAATCTTGGCTCAATATGACAACGGAAGAAGGTCCACACACCTCCAAACGTGGTACCTGATGGTACGTTGTAATGACCGCCGCCCGTGGCGAGGGACGATGGCCCCAAACCTTCATCTGGTTACTCAACGCACGAGGACACGCCAATATCCTTTGCTTGTGCGCCCCACGAGGCGGACTCGCAGTCGATACCTTGCGCTTGACCGGATCCTGGAGCTCGCTGAGCTCAGCTTCCTTCCTGCACGCCAGCGCCGCTGTGGAGCGCCCACGTTTGTGGCCTGTGGGGACGTTCGCCGCGAACGACTCGGAGGTCTGGCCATGCGCGTAGAGGCGCACGGTGCGCACGGCGGATAGGCGAGACTCCGCCAGAACCTCGGCGTACGGGCGCACGGTGTAGTATCCGCTGGACGAGTCGATGGCGCTGCTCCCGTCTGAAGCAGCCCAGATGATCGTGCCCCGCGGCAGGGGAGGCGGGTAGTGCGGAGGACGCCCAGGCCGAAGTGCGACTTGGATGCCGCGTACTGAGGGCGGAGATATGTGGAGAGGATGCATCCCGCCGCGCAGGACGACAGATCGGAAAATGACGAAGGTGTTAGTGGTCTTGTTGTTATCGGCGGACATGGTTTCTAAGTGGCGCTGAAGTTATCGCAGATGTTCAGGTTGAATACGACTCATTAGGAGGAGAAAATGTCTCTCGGGGCACAAGAAGTGCACAGTCGACACCTTGGAATACATTACTTCACGCGACGCGACGTAGCACGTGGTCTGGCACGTATATCACGTGCTGCTTCAATACTTTCATGCCAGTGAGTCCTCAACACCGTGACGTTTCTCCTCCGAGGTTCTAGATGCAATGAACGCTAGAACATTGAAGTCTGTGGAGACTTGAGGTTGAGAGTTATGTTATTCAGCGAGACGAACCAACACTGTGTGAGAACACAATCCAAGGCACAATCACGACTATCGACATGCGTCCAACATGCGTCTCAGAGGCAGTGTCCTAGGGAAACCTCACCTACATTTCGTTCGCCACTGTTCCTACTAGCTTGTCTATGAGGGTGTTCACCTCTTGCTATCTCACCATTACCACCACCATTGTTTGTCGAGGATGCCGTTCAAACTGTTTTCTCGCAAGCAAAGAATCCGCAGGTCCCGTCCTGCAACGTCTGTCGATCAGCCCCCAGCTCGTGAGGATTACCTAGGAGCCGCTACGACACAATTTGCTGATTGTTATGGCCAGATGGTACCACCGTCGTATCTACCAACGTCGTGTCTGACTCAGCTTTGCACATCGGCACGAATGATGAACTTGCGATGAGCACGATCCAAACATCGCTCGCACTTCTCATGGCGGGGAGTTCCTTGGCAGCAAAGCTCCCATTTATCGCCCCCATTGCGGGTCTCCTACTTCAAGCACTCACCATGCGGGATGCACGTGATTATACGTATTTCCTCTGACAATATTCTGATGAGTGCGTCTCCAGGAAGTGAAACAATGCAAAGAGGAGTGTGAAATAGTTATGCAAAAACTCGCTAGAATCGCGAGCATCATCGTCAACGTCGGCAAGTTGTGCGAAACTCATAACCTGGGCGAGGAAAATCTGCCAGATGGTTTGCGGGCCATTTTGGATTCTCTTCAGAGGTTCGTCTCTTCAGTGACTGTCGTGCACCCTCGCCCTCACGATCTGACGAAGGACCAGAGAACTGAATAGGATTGAGCGGGTGCTGAAGAAGTGCTCCAAGAGAAAAGGCATCAAGGGGTTTCTTCTACGCAGGGATCTGTTGACGAAGATCAGGCAATGCGATGTAGAGTTATCTAACGTGCTTCATGCTTTCCAGGTTCGTGCTTTATTTTGTCTGTCGTATCAATTCGCATTACATATATCCTTGCAGGCTCAGCTGTTATTGGACGTCCGCGTCGCGATGATCGCGGTGAAGCTAGAGGTACAGGATACACCGACATTAAATGTACTTAGCTGACAATCGTAATAGGTTGCCGATTCTGGCCCAATCGAAGCAATACCGTAAGCTCTTTCAGCAAGGTACTTTCGCGTGCTCATGTCGCCACTTCTAGGACCATTCCGCCAAATAGTGCACAGATATTTTTGGGCACTAAAGGTCCCTTGCACGCTCTTCTTCGGTGTCTCACGTTGAATGCCAAGGAGCTGATCATGCGTCCCAGCCAAGCCATTTTGGAGCAGGATTTTCGGCGGAAGAACATGCGACAGCTTGCAACACTCTCTATCACGCTTTTTTTTTTTAGATCCTGAAGCGACGTCGCCCGAGGCACTCCCGAGGCTCGTTTTTCGGAAAGAGCACATAGTTTGATATAATTTGATGTCATAGACTCGAGCCATGCAACCGTCATTGCCGAGAACAGCCACGCGCCATGTTGCTGGGCCTGCCTCAAGCCTGCAATGCCCTTGTAATTGCGTAAGCCAATACTGTACCAAGTACTGTACAGTGTTACTGTAACGCGGGATATTTATATATTAGATGATCGTATATCTACAATGAATGATTCGGTCGAGGGGTCGTATAAAACCAGGGCGTCGAATTTAAGGTCGGATTGTAGTTTGGTGGGTGTTGATAATAAACTGATGAACTTGAAGATTATCATAATTGAGCTTGCGATGCCAGTGGGAGAGATAATATTAGTGTTCGAAGAACTTCGAAGTTTCCTCGATTCTAAAGTTCCTCACCGGATAAATGCTGTTTAAGAAAGCATGTTGAATCTGACAATCTCTTGGCGTCAGACATGATTGTACATTACCGGCATTTCCTACCCTACTTAAGGGTACCTAATCGTAACGTGGCCGTTCAAGGATACCCGCTCATGGCTAGGCCAAATACCAGTGAATGGCTAAGCCAAATACCAGGGTGAGATGCATCCGTTGCCGAGAACAGCCACGCGCCATGTTGCTGGGCCTGCCTCCTTTCCCTTTCGTAAGGCAATACTAACTGTGCGCAGTGTTAGATATTTATATATTAGTCGCATTTCTACAATGAATGATTTAGTCGAGGGGTTGTATAAAACCAGGGCGTCGAATTTAAGGTCGAATTGTAGTTGGTAGGTGCCGATAAACCAAGCGATAAACTGATAGACTTGAAAATTATCATAATCGAGCTTGCGATTGGGAGAGATAAGATTGGTGTTCGAAGAACTTTTTCCTTGATTCTCGCGACCTAAGGCCCTAATTTCCTCACCAGATAAATGGATTTCAAGAAAGCATTTCAGATCTGACAAACTCTTGGCGTCAGACATGATTGTACACTGGCAGTACCGGCATTTCCTATCCAGTCCCTGCGAGGTACGCCCCGCGGTCTCGTGAACCCTACATATGGGCACCTAATCGTAGAGTGTGTCTCAACGTAGCGTTGGAGGATACCCGCTCCTGCCAATGTACATCTTCAATTAGCACAAGGTCATCCGGTGCTTGCTCTACTGCTTTGCGGCGTCTATCTAAAGCGACCTATCATCCACATCTGCTCCCGGCCAGAAACCACTGGCAATCACGAGCGATCGCCTTCTCGTACCACCATGACGATCTCCAAGTCTCAGGACACTCGTTCAAGTTATTGTAGTGTATCCTCTCGCCCTCCCTGTTACATTTCATTTGAGAGTCTTACAGTGTCAGCAACTCTAGTATTTCAGAGGTACGTTACTTTGCAAGGTTAGTAGCGACGGTTACACGGTCTACAACATCAGGACAACGCCAGTACATCCCACCTCGGGCGGTAGATAATCCGACCCGCACGGTCTATAATCTCACTTTGGGTATACATGTCATCATGGGGGAACGGCAGTAGTAGTGGGGGTCGTAGTAGTTGCGGGCCGCTGGTCCTCCCCCCGCCTGCGGCGATAGTACAGCACGACCTCGCCCGACTGCCGCCAGACGTACTGCCGCACGGCCGCGAGCGTCATGTTGATAGGCAGGACCGTATCATTGCACACGATATCCCAGAGATCTTCCGGCGGTGGACGGTGTTGATGTTGTTCGTGCGCGACTGCAGTGGGGGAATACGTGATCTGAGGCCTGGTATGACCGAAGGCGTCCATGGATGAGCGGGGTGATGGGTATGGGGATGCGTTCGAGCTTCGCGTGCCAACTGCCAGCTTCTCCATTTTTTCTTGGACCTATCGAGTGTACCATGTCAGGGGAAGGAACAACGGAAGCGACAAATCTTACGTGAGCGGCGAGCTTGCGGACTCGTAGGAACCGGCTTGCGGACAGCTTCGTCTGGGAACTATATACGTGACGGTCAATGGAAAGTATTCCTACGAATGAGGGAAAAACTCACGTGTTGACCAACTCTGGGAGCACCTCATCTCCCGGCACGCCGCTTTGCAAGGGAAGCAACAAGAACCCAATCTTGACCACGCCGACCTGCGGCGCCCGTCCCAGTAACAGATACTCCAACAGCCATACAGGCAACGCATCTTCCAGCGTCTCCACATCGTCGAAAGTCCCAGCACTAGCAACCGTACCACGATACACGGTCGCCCACCCATGCGCGCGCTCCTCCGCGACGAGCAGCGGGATATCCGGCGCGAGCTGGAGCGCAGGGGCGTCCGCGGCAGAGGGCGGGGTGAGTGGTCCGCTGGCAAGGACGGCCTGAGCAGCCGTGCGCAGTTTTTTCACGGGCGCTTCTTCCTGCTGCTGCTGCTGCTGTCGAGTCGACGTTTCGTGCGGGACCGCGGGAAGGGCAGCGGGTGATGCTGCTGCTGCCGTCCCGGGCGTGCGCGCCGACTGATGGACGGCAGGCGTTCCCGGTGTGCTCTCGCTCTGCGTGCGCTTCGTCGCCCGGCCCAGTCCGCGCAGCTTGCCCATCAGCCCTCCGGGCGTGCTGAGTGCCGCAGGCCCATTTCCACCTCCGCCGTGGCTGGTCCCGGCGGTGCTGCTCGCACCAGAAGGGTCTTCTGGTGTCGTCGGGGCGGGAACGCTGCCGCTAGACGCATCAGGGCCGAAGTAGTCCTGCCCTTGTTGAGACGGTGTTCCCGCAGCCGTTGTGCTGGGCACTTCCGTTTGCGCGCGGTGATGAATCGTAGACTGGGGTTGCTGTAACTGTAAGGTCGCCTCACTGCTTGGGGAAGTTGGAGATCCAGAACGCGGCGATGGCTCCGTTTGTGTTTGTGGGGTAGGTGGGTACGTGATACCGAGCCCAACACTGCTCGGAGACTGTGCGGGGAGCATGTTAGGCGCAACGATGACCACGGAGTTGGTACTGCTAGTGGCATTTCCATCTCCATCTGCGTCGTCGGCTGCATCGTGCGAAGGTGGAGGCGCGGCGGGGAAGTTGGTGATCCCCCGCGGCGGCGGCATTCCGCCGGTACGCAGGCGCCAGGCATGGGCGTGTTGTTCCTCGCGGATGAATCCTTGGAAAAGGTTTCGGAGGATCCACTTGCCCAAGTTGACTGCGCCACAACACCGTTCAGTACAACGTCGACAGAAAGCGCGAAACAAAACAAAAAAACTCACGCCGCATATCCTCGGGGCCCACGCCGGCGGGCAGAGGGCGATC
The DNA here is from genome assembly GCA_003315845.1 of Lactarius trivialis. Classification (NCBI taxonomy): domain Eukaryota; kingdom Fungi; phylum Basidiomycota; class Agaricomycetes; order Russulales; family Russulaceae; genus Lactarius; species Lactarius trivialis. The sequence goes on from QFDV01000678.1 coordinate 25,916, forward strand.
TGGTGTGCATCCAAGCTCGTCCGCGTAAAGCTCCGCGTCAAAAGCATGTTCGTCAAGGTGTATGTTGAGTACCCCTGTACTGGTGTCCACAGCAGACCAAGACACAACGACCGCCTCGCCATCAATGCGCTCGCGCACGATGTCGAGCGCCTCGCGTGGGCTGCAGACCCAGTCCTCTTCGTGGGCGTGATCGCTACCGTTAGCGCTCACCGCGACGACGTCCTCGCGCACGAACTGCCCGACGCATACGGCGCGGATAATGTCCCAAACCGCGACCGTACCAGCAGTGTCGACGGTGAGCGCGTGTACACGGTTGCTGAGTAGCGCCCCACGCACGAGGCCCGGCGCCCCGACGAGGACAAAGTCCGGCGTGGGTGAGAACGGATGGGCTTCTGCAACAACCTCACGTGACTCATATTCGGTGCGGTGTATGCTCACGCCAGGAACCCCACCACCAGCACCGCTGCTACCTACACCACCGCCGCCTAGCCCTCCTGTTCCTAACCCACCGATGGATGGCGAGAAGTCGCTATGCGCAGGGCTGGCTGGTCTTCCAAGACTGGCGGGTGACTGGGTAGGTGAAGGTGGAGACGGGAAGATGCCGCGTAGGGGTGTGTGCAACATTGTTGGGCGCGCAGAAACGGACATGAGGGACGCGGCAGAATAGAGCGTCGCGACATCTGCATCGGCACGCCCACGGTAGACGGGTGAGAAGGGCGTAAAGGGGTCGTTGAGGGGCGATGTGAGGTGCACAAGGCAATCGTACGGAAGTCCGTACCACGTCGTCTCGCCCTCCCCAGCTCCATCCTCGAGAGAGAGATGTTCCACTGTAAGTGGAGAGCTGGTACTCATCGAGCTTGTATGGCGAGGCGTTCTTTGTAAAGGTGGAGATGGCGGAAGGTCAAGTGTGATAGATCGTGGGCGTGATTCTGTACTGCGGGATGGGCGGAGGCGCGATGCCGTGCGCGTTGCCGGTGCAGAGGAAGGTGATTCGATCAGTGCGGCTGCGCGGACGGCCCTGCGGGGTGGAACACGCCACCGCCGCAGACTCGAACTTCCACTCGCGGTCCACACCAACAAATCGTCCAGCGCGACGAGCTTGGTGACGCCCTCGGCCGGTGGCGCGACGTCTTGACAAACGAGTACGCATTCTCCCTCCGACATGTCCGTATAACCCTCGACGTCAACCTTGGAGACAAAACCGGACTTGTCGCCAGAGTAAAAGATCTCCAGGGACGGATGCGACGAGTGAAGTGCCCAGACAGAATCAGTGTGGTGCGTAAAGGTATGAAGGCATCGCTGCGAGGTGAGAGACCATAGTTTGACCGAAGCTGTTTCATCATGAGTGAGCTGTCGCGGGGCGTGATAACACAACATACCATCGGCAGAAGCAGTGAGCAACTGTCATGGTGAATCAGAAATGAGCGCGGAATATGGGGAGAGGGGACGTCGCAACCCACGCATCTTGAGTCTTCGGATATAAGAATCGCGCGAATGTTGTCGGTATGTCCAACGAGTTTCCCGATGCGCTTCCCGGCACGAGGATCCCACATGCGGATAACACGCTCCGGACCTCCGGAGACAACCATATCCCCCTGTGAGCCGACCGCAAGTGCATATATCGATGCCTTGGCTCCGGACGATTCAGGAGGGGAGAGGGTCATGGTGGGCTGCGCGGGTTGCGCTTGCGACGAACGGGAGAGATCCCAAAGCTTGATAGTGCGATCGAACGAGCCAGATGCAATCCAGCCCTGCTCGCGGCTAGCACAGAAAGCGTGAACGACCAAAGTGAAGATTGAGTATAACGGTTACCTGTAGGCGAGACATCGAACGTAGTCAGTGTGGGTACCAACAGTGACGGGGTCAGATAATGGTGATGAGTGCGGATTCCAGGCTTTGACAGTACCGTCTGACGAGGCAGATACGACTACTCAACTTACGTTAGTGACGACTCTAAGGACAGAGGGTGGGACACGGACGCGTCTTGTTCTGATTGCACAACAAGATGTCATTTACCCAGTCCGAATGTATCTGAGCGGCCTGACGGAAGGTCGAGGGCTAGGACGCAGAGTGGATAAGAGGGAATGAAACTGAGTGCACTATGCAGACGCACCCTGCCAGGCCGGAACGCATCAACATCCCCCTCCCACTGATGCTCGAATGGGATAGACCCCCCGGGGGGCGTTCTTGCACTGCTGAGCCCGCGACGCCTAGAACTTCCCTTGACCTCGCCAAGGATATCCCCATCACTTCGTATATCCTTATCTTCTTCGGGAGCATCGTCAACGATTTCGTCGCCCCATCCAGTGATGAGTTCCCAGCGGGTGCTATTGCGACGTCTACTAGCGTCGTGTTTACGAACGCGCTGTCTCATGGACATATTAAGGTCCCACGCGATGACGAGACCATCACGACCGCCAGTATAGAGGATACCCTCTGGTGAGGGGCGACTGACAAGTTGAGTGGTAGTGTCGAGGGCGAGGGATGAGACGCCGAGACGGTGACGAGGGGTATTGGTTTGGTGAGCAGGAAGGTCGATTTGGGGATGTTGGATGAAGTTAGGGATTAAGATTGGATTGATTGACCCGTGTCTATCGAAACCGAGTGGGAGAAGGCTTAGGCGAGGAACAGGACTTGTTGGTGGAGGGAATGGGATAACATAGGAAACACGGCGACGTGGAGGCGAAGGCGCCATGATTAACGCCAGCACGGTACCCTCAGCAGCATATTCAGTTCACCGGCACCCCGGCCCGGGATCAACGCTCCTCAATCAAGACGGCGTTAGTACGGCGTTCCCCTTCTGAGTCTTCTTACATATGACACTGGCCCGGGTGTCTGCGTTGGCCTCGATGAGCGGATGGCTCGGGTCGTTCTCACTGCCGTAGATGTCGCGTCTGTCTCCTCGCAGTGTAATCGTTCTCATGAAACGTTCAGGGGTGCTCTTGGTGCTAGCCCGCAAGCGCGGGTATTCTGATTCGTTGCGGCAGGTTGATAGCCACACATGTTTTACAGTCAACGAGGGGTACGACAGCGCGATGTACTCGTCGCGGCTGGACAGCACTGCCACGAGCTCACCGCCTTTGCCAGTGACGTTGCTGCCCCCCCGCTGGAGCACCTACGCGATCTCCGCTGCTGAAGGGGCAGGGAGTACGTAGTCGGCGATTTTACACGAGCGTGTGCAGCGCCGCGGAAAGCGCATAACTGGTCGTGCGGAGAATAGCGATGTTCGTCACGGTATTCCAGGAGAACTGGTACGACGCGGAGCAAGGCGGAGGTCGTTGGCTTGAATTTGATCACGGCCGTGAGTATTAGCCAACCTCCGCTGTGGTGTTCAAGCCTCGAGGCCTCAAGCCCGGATTACGCGACTACCTGAGCGCCCTGCACTTAACTTAACTTGGGCGCTACAGAGCAGCGTCACGTGGCACTGAGTAGGGCTGAGGGCTCCCTGTGTGTTCACTGTACTCACTACTAGCCCGGGCCCGGTGTACGACACGATGGATTACACTGCCCTTCCGTTGGAAGCGTACGACAATAACATTGGCAAAGGTTACCGAAATCAGGCACTGGAATTGATTTCTATATGCCGGCTCTTTTCTCAAATGGCGTGGCCAAAGTGTGCCCACGAAGATGCCGAGCTGAGCAGGCAACCAAACACCCCACGTTTCCTTCACGCGTTTTTCCTGATGACATTTTCCGTAGAACCCTTCGGGTGTGTGATGTCGCGTTGCGTTCCGCTGCAGATTCGGGCACGAAAGTGACTGATGAAGCGAACGCACGATTCAAAGAAGCGACTCAGGTGTTGAGCACCTACTCAGAGAGAATGCACCCCAGGTGAGAGCAACAATACCATGGTGCTTAGGCGCTCCACTGACTCCTGTTCTTGCAGAGCCCGCCCGCTCACCACCTACTCGAGAATGGAGATGGCAAAACGGAAAGATAGCGTAGAGAGTGTGTGGTCGCGTGTTGTGAAGCGTGCAGCTGTTGTTCTCCCGAAGTCTAAGGACAAACGGGAGCCAACCATAAACATCAACTTCGTGATCCTTCGGTCTCCGCTACTGGCCCCTCGCGACCCGGATACCGTCATCGTGAACCGTGAGCCCGATCTATATGGGGCCCGTCTTCGATAATAATCTTATTCATGCATCAGAAGAGTTCAGTACCAGTCCGTCCCTCCCAGAAACGCTTTGGAACTTTAGCCGTTACAAGGACCGTGCACGTATCACCCTCACTTCTATTTGCATTTCCCTGCGGATGAGAGCGCGTATACGCCTATGTTTCACTGCCACCCGCTTCAAGATCTACCCGCATCATTTCAACACAACGATACCGTGTATGTTCTCTTCGATGGGCCTGGCCGTGTGTTTCTTGATACCGAACGTAAACTCCGGATCTTTGGCAACGTATGGTCGCTGAATGGATCCCTGATCTTCAGAGGTTCGCGCCACGTTTCCCTATCTCATTTCTTACTCTGTGACGTGTTTTCAGATCGTTTTGGAGTACTCGAGGGAGAACAACTAGTCAGGGGTTCTAGCGTTCGAGGCAATTTGTGGTACTGCGAACAGCCAGTAGTATTCCACGATTCTGAGTCCGGCCCCCAACTGAATCACCGCTGCTTGCGTCCCATTGTAACAACATCGTCGGCTGATCCGAGTCGTCTAGCGGGTGGGACATTCGGGACACCCCTGAATCGCCTGGCTTCGCGCCCCATTAACATACACATTCACTATTCACGAGAATCCCCTGGATCTATAAGTCTGGTATGTTTCATTTACTGCCGCACCCATGGCGAGCTTCTGCGTAGGACCTACCTCCGCCCCTTCCAACATCCGTGCAGCCAGGATACCCCGTGCAATACACGACAATCAATACTCTCGACAATGACATACTCTTCGGCATATTCTGCTACTATCGACTGGATGAGGAGAATGCTTGGAATTTCCGGCTTGGGTGGTGCAAGATTACTCATGTTTGTCAAAGATGGCGTCACCTCGTCCACTCCTTGGCATTCCACCTCGATATGCATATTCTATGCACCAATGACACCCCTACAGTGGACACACTGGACCATTTACCGTCCCTTCCGCTCTTCATCGATTATCGGGATACAACTGCGACCATAACTCGACAAGATGAATTGGCAATACCCCACGCGCTCCTGCTGTGTGATCGCGTACAACGTATTGTCCTCCACCTCCCGCCCTCTACTCTGCAAAACATTTTTATGTTCATGGGCAAACCCTTCTCAAACCTGGAACAACTCTCTCTATCATCCATATCTCAAGAAGACACAGGCTTGGTCTTTCCGAAAACAATTCTTACCCCAAATCTACGCCACCTAACGCTGCTTGGCATCAAGCTGCCAAGACGATTACGCTTTCTCTCCTCCACGGACTCCCTCGTCACACTCACCCTCACCAACATCCGAACATCTGGTTACTTTCCCCCGAGGCTATTAGTGGCACGTGTTCAGTCCCTTCCGCAACTCGAGGAACTTTCCCTCGGTTTTTCCATCCCCATACCCCGCCCCAGCGCAGAGAGGGAACTATTAGATAAACGGGGAACCCCTGTGACACTTTTAAACCTGAAACACCTCGTCTTCCAAGGCGTTAGCGCATATTTAGAATGCCTTCTTGCTCAAATTAGGGCCCCTCTTCTGGAGCGACTCGACATTACGTTATTTAATCAAGTCGCATTTGCATTACCACACCTGTCTCACTTCACCAACATGACAGAAGGGCTCAAGCTCCCCATCGCGAACGTTGGCTTTGAGCGCGATACGGTCTCTATAATCACGGATCACCACAATACGCATCAGCACAACAGACGTTTCGCCCTTCATTTGATGTGCAGGCAACTGGACTGGCAAATTCACTGCGCAGCGCAGATCTGCAGTGCGCTTATGCCCGCGCTGTTTGGTGTGGAGAAGCTCGGACTCAAGTTTTACGAACAGACGATGCCTACCGAATGGCAGAATGGTGAGATTGACGGTACAACATGGCATGAACTTCTAAGGGCGTTCATCCGGGCGAAGGAACTGCATCTTTCCCCCGCTCTCTTGCAGGAGCTTTCTCGTGCGTTGCAGGCGGACAATGCAGGTTTAGACCCGGGGTTTCTACCCGGCCTGTGGGAAATTGTAGGCGAGTTCAGGAGAAACCATGCGCACAACCTGTTTAGTTCGTTCATCCGCGCTCGTCGAACCGCAGGTCGCCCGGTAACCACGAAAAACGAAACCACTATCGATGATCGGTCTGTACAATTGGAAGCCGAGTCGTTTCTACTCTTATAATGATTTTAGATTTCGTATCTTGTCGATTGGTCGGGTCAGTTGCTTCTCCGAGTCCTCGTTCCAGCAACACTAATCTATTTTTAGCCTGGTGTTGGGAAGTCATCCCTGATTAACTCCGTATTCGGTATCAATGCCGCGGTAAGATCTAGTCACTTCAGGCTAGCGACGATTGACCTCTTCTGTTGTAGGGTGCTGAAGAATATAAGCCTGGAGAAGCGGATATCCAACAAGAATTCGTGTCACCGGATAACCAATGCTTCGTTCTACATGATTCTAAAGGCTTCGAACCAGGAGATCTCTCCAATTTCAGGACTGTACGCAGCTTTCTCGAGCAACGAACACGACCGGAACTCCCCCTGAATGAAAGAATCCGTCTAATATGGTACGTAAATTGCTTTGTAATCTACTGACGCCTCTTTTACCATCATCAGGCTCTGTACGGAGACTCCAACAGCTGGAGGTCGTGCATTGGAGACGGGAGACGAGGAGTTACTCAAATTTGCCCAAAAAAATCAACGTGCGTTCTCGATCTCCGTTTTATTACACTTTGATCCACTGCTCGTTATTAATCAGTTCCCATTGTGATTGTTTTCACTCAATACGACCGACTCGTGAGGACGAAGAGAGCCGAGTTGAAAGAGGACAACCAATTTATGGACGACCATACCTTAAATAGTCGGAGTGTGGAGGAGGCTTGGAAAGCGTTTGAGATTTGTCTGCAGTCTCTCCAGCGTACTATGCGTCGCCTCGGCATTGAAATGCCGCCTTATGCGAGAGTTTCAGGTATATTCTTTCCATTACACTATATATAGCATTAACCACTTGCTAGTTCGTCCGGGCTTTCAAGAGGATATTTCAGAGCTCGTGCAAGTCACTGGAAATGTTGTCAAGGAGCGACTCGGAGGAGAGTCTTGGGTGTTGTGGGCGATAACACAACGAACAAATCTCCCACTCAAAATTGTGGCTTGCATTTTGTAGGCTTTATCTAAGCTTTTGGATTCATGCAACTTATTCACATTTATTCCCACATGGAAGCAAGGCCACCAGTTGTATGTATCCCAGATGTCTGACTACCAGTGTGTGCGCTGAATAATGGTATCAGATCTGGGACGTGCGCTTGCTGGTAGCGCGCCTGATTCGGGACAGCTGTTACTTCGTGACTGCTTATGGAGAATCCACGAAGATATCATAGCTTGTTGGAACTTTAAGGGCCAGGTACTAAACTGCTGAAATTTCAGGTCACACTGGCTTGACGTATGCTCTCATCATTAGATTCTCAACAGTCCCGAATTTCGACACCTGATGCTATGGCTTGTTCAAGACGTCCCCAGTGTCACAATGTGTGTGCTGACACATAGAACTTGACAAATTTTGACGTTTTTCTCAGTCTTCCAAATGTCATTGTAATTTCCCAGTTTGTGAACCTCGTCACCTCTACCGACGCTCCTATTGTGCCACCCGTCGCCATCCTAGGCTTGACATATCACTTTGTGCAATGGCTTTCAACGGCTGTTCTAGAGAACGTGTACGCGCTGCCCTCCATCCTTACATTCAGATCTTATTGGTTATGAGTAGATCCTCAATTCGACTCCTAATTGCTTACACTGTGGACCTCATCCGCGTTTTGAGAGAACTTTTCGACATAACACTCAGGCCTGGGTCGGCTCTCTTGACAAGTTGGCCGCATCTCCGAGAGGCAGTTGAGACCTATGCAGGATCCATCTCTCGTCAACACATTCACAAGAGTATCCAGTCGATGACAACCCGGGATGAACAAGCCCTGACTGCGGATAATATTAGCTGGAAGGTCCGCGAATTGTTGGAGAAATAGTTCGAAAATCGAGATGGCTTTTTCGAGGACTTTTCTGTGGAGACTCGTTTCATATCGTCGGTTGCCTGTATGATAAGTTCTTGAGAGATGCAATCGATGCGGGATTCTATTGTGTTGTGAAACGCAGTAGTCAGTGTGACCGTTCAGGCTTCTGCGTTGATTAGGGTGGAGTTTGGTTGCCCGGCCAGTGCCGCTCGCGCTTCGGAGTGGGAGGTCGATTGTGGCCTTTTTACTCTCAAAATCCTGGGGCACGTCCCCCTCTTACATTTTCTCACCAACACCAATCCATTATATCATGGGAAGAAACAGTAAGCCCGACAATATTGTCATAGTCCTAAGCCTCGTAACCCTCTCAACAGAAGTAAAAAAAGCCAACCCTGCCACTCAAATCAAGTACACACCCGGTCATCTTTCAGGCAGGATACTGCAACTAACATCGTCCCTGTGCAGAACTCAAGAAAGACCCAGGCGTACCACGTTTGCCCGACCTTAAAGTCCTCAGCGCCGAAATCCAGCGCCGGCGTTCCGTACGTCCCGCCATCCATCCCGTCCTCACTCACCAAAACACCATCGATCGATCGATCAGTCTGCAGCGCGCGACGCACCGCCCGAAGATGCGACGATGGCATCAGAACGCTCTCCTCGCTCGCACAACTAGCAGCCAGCGCCGCGTCGACGTCCGGTGCGTCGGAGCTATCCACATCTGCGGGGGGGGGGGGG
>QFDV01000678.1:34764-49324 GCA_003315845.1 Lactarius trivialis
GGGGAGAGCGGGAAGACGAAAGAGCAGCTGCGGCGACACTACGTCCGCACGCTGGACAAAGTCGTCGACGAAGCGGACATGGTGCTACTCGTGCTCGACGCGCGCGACCCGGCCGGGTGTCGGAGTCGGCTGGTCGAGGAGAAGGTGCGTCGGCGGGAAACGGAGGGCAAGCGGCTCGTGTTCGTACTCAACAAGATCGGTGCGCGGCGCCATTCTTATTCTTTCCTTCCTCATTGATCCCTCGGATATAGACTTGGTTCCGGGCGAGAATGCGCAGGCGTGGCTGAAGCATCTCCGCCCTCAAGACGTACAAGCCTAGTGTGGCGTAGAGCATGACGGTCGGCGTCGTCAGTTTCCCGATTGTCGGCAGAAGCAACCTGATCAAAGAGCCAAGGTCCGCCCCCTTTCTTTTCGTACACCTCCCCTGGCAACTATTGGACACTTATGAGGGAAAGTACGCGCCGTGGCAGCGCAACTGGGACATACGAAAGAGTGCAAATTATTCAACGCGTGCGCACGCTGCGGATTGTCGACTCCCCGGGGTCATCTTTGACGACGAGGGTATACAGGGCCAAAAGACACGTTGATCACGACGGCGTAGCGAGCAAATGCGAGCATCCGAGTCTTAAAGCTACTTGGACTCTGAAATTTTTACTCACCAGCATTTTAGGAAGAGAGGTACTCCCATCCTTTCTTCGGGCCACCAGGACAACACCAGATATGATGTCCAGACTGCAAATGGTCAAAGGGTCTGGCGTACCTTCAACCCGGTCTGGCGATCATCCGGAAAACAAACGTCTTTCCTTCCTCTAGTAGATAGAGAGATCATCCTCTGCGACGATCAAGGGTATGGCCCTTGTTTCACTGTATAACTACTACTCTCAGAGGCCCGGGCCGCATCGTACTTTAACGGTACTTATCTCTTCTTCACTGATATACGCCATGCACTCCTAACGTTTTGTTTGTTCTCTCGAACTTCTCCTGTCATTATCTATCCTGTCTTCCGCTTGCACCGTGCGACACTCATTTCCGGCTGCGTGATCGCCTACAAATAGCACTTTGGTTCTGGAACGTACACAATGGCGATCACCCCCTTTACAAAACACCATAGGACTAGAACTGTGACTACACGACTCCCACTTGGACCTCCATCTCCGTCTCTTCAAGCTCTTCAGCACACTTTCACATATCCTTACAACTGTGATGCAAGTCAATAAACGGAAGGATCAATGCATCAAACTCACCTACGCCTTTATCATTGTCCTGATGTTGTCCCAGGCATTATAGACTCCATTCCAATCAAGTCTAATTGGGTGTTGTTGTGCATCATTGGGTATGCACATTTCACTCATGTCGCATACACAGCTCCAGTGCTCATAAGGAACATGTGTTAGTAGGCCTCCATCCACTGTTCGGAGCCAACCATCACTCGGGATGGCTAATGGATGGCTTGAATGCATGACTTTGATTTTTTTGATCTCTTCATCTAGATTGTCATCACTGTCCTGGTGCAGATATGCAACATTTGCTTGTTGTAGTTGAGTTGACATGAAGTGCTCTTGGTGAGGATCCCAAAAAGATTTGATAGGAATTGCTTGACCATCTCCCATGAGGTCACGATTAGTCCATGAAGAAGTGTTGGTAAGTTCTGATTCAACATCTTGAATGTATATAATGGACTGAACAAAGTTGCTAAGGTTCTTGAAGGACTCATCAATCAGTATGCCTGTCTGAGTGTCCCAGATCCTAATCATTTTATCTATGGATGCTGAGGCAGCATATTTCCCATCTGGGGAATATGCAATATCTAGGATTTGGCTTGTGTGACCATTGAGGGGTGTGCAAATAAGGGCACCAGTTAGAGAGTCCCATATTCTGATTGCCATATCACCCCCAGAAATGATGTGGTTGCCATCTGGAGAATATGCAACAGCTGAGATGCCACCAGTGTGACCTTTGAGAGGCTCATAGATTGGCTTGCCTGTCTGAAGGTTCCATACTTGAATCATCTTATCATGAGATCCTGAGACAACATGAGATCTAGTTGGGGAACATGCTACAGTGGTAACTGGTCCTGTATGTCCTTTAAGAGGCCCTTGAGTGACAGCACCTGTTTTGAGGTCCCATATTATAATTGTGCAATCCCAGGATCCTGAGACAATATGTGTCCCATCTGAAGAGTAGGCTACAGAGGTAACTGGACCTGTATGGCCCACAAGGGGTCCTTTAATCAATGTGTGTGTTTTAGAGTCCCATATTATAATTGTATTGTCCTGAGACCCTGAAATGATTTGTGTTCCATCAGGAGAATATGAAACAGATAAAACTGATTTTGTATGGCCTTTTAGAGGCTCATCAATAGGTGCACCTGTCTGAGCATCCCATATCTGGAGTGTGTTATCCCAGGATGCTGAGACAATAGTATGGGCTTCATCTGGTGAATGTGCAAGAGCATGAACATCATTTGTGTGACCTATAAGGGGTTTGCCTATTGGTAATCCTGTCTGCAAGTTCCACCTCCGAATTGTTCTATCACGAGATCCTGAAATAATGCATCTTCCATCTTTGGAATATATTATAGCCTTGACAACATCTGTATGACTGTGACCCTCAATGGATTTACCCCTAAGCATTTCTGTCTGAGAATCCCATATATGAACTGTGCCATCAAATGATCCTGAGATAATGTGTCTTCCATCCAGAGAGCATGTTACAGATGTAATGAGAGCTGTATGACTGGACAGAGGGTCTCTAATTGGTTTGCCAGTTTGTGGGTCCCACAGCCGAATAGTGTTATCCATAGATCCAGAAACAATGAATTTCTCATCCTGTGAATATACTGAAGACATAACCCAGCTGGTATGACCTCTAAGAGGCTCACAAGTAAGGCTACCTGTCTGAATGTTCCAGATCCAAATAGTGTGATCTTTAGATCCTGAGACAATACTTTTTCCATCTGGTGAAAATGCAACAGATAAAACTGGGCCTTTATGACCCTCAAAGGGCCCTCTAACAAGTTCTCTTGTCAAAGATTGCCACATCCAGACCTTGGCATCATCAGAGCCACAAATAATGTGTGTCCCGTCTGGTGAATATGCCACAGATGTTATATGACCTGTGGGACCCTGCAATGGTTCTCCAATCAGAATTCCTGTGTTACGACCTTGTCGGGTCGCTTGCTCGACTTAAGTGTCAGTCGTCTGGCGACGGTGTTCGATCTGAATTTGCTGTAATCGGCGGAGATCTCCGCATTGGGGATTAACAGCGAAGTGCTGATAGTTACGTGACGTGACTGTTCGAGTTCTGATACGTCAAAGGCAAAGTGCACAATGACAATAGCGAAATGCTAATCTGTATCTTCCTACGAGGGCACACCTCTGTATAGGCAAGACAAGACAAAAGGATGGTTCTGAGGATTTGAGAGGTGGACAAGTGATTGTATAAGAACTTGAACCTAAGGTCCAAGTATCAAGACGACGCGGTATTTATACAAATCGCCGAGTATTGTAACTCAGCTCTGGGAACTCTAACGCTACGACGTCATAACGACGTCATCGTGAGTCATAGCGAAAGGCGGTACGTATGATGTCATAATGACATCAGTAGTGGAGTCGGTAAAGTAGATGACATCATCAATGATGTCATCACAAGTCATAAGTCCTGAGCTAATCTGACATATCACGTGATAGCTCCACTCACGTGACAGTTGCACAAACATATAATACTAATCGCGTGACCTTTAGTCACCTGACAAACCCGTGACCAGATACGTGACATCCTGCTTGTGAATCCCATATTCTAACTGACATGTCATAAGATCCTGAGATAATATGTGCTCCATCAGGAGAATACACAACAGAAGTGAGTGGTCCTGTATGACCCTTAAGTGGCTCTCCAATAAGAACACCAGTCTGAGAGTCCCAAATCTGGATTGTGTGATCATTGGACCCAGAAATAATATGTGTCCCATCAGGAGAATATGCCACAGATGTCACCATCCCCAAGTGACCTTTGAGGGGTTCAGTAAGAGGAATACCACTTGAGGAGTCCCATATCCGAACTGCACAGTCCATAAACCCAGTGACGATCCATCTACCATCTGGAGAGTATGCCACAGAAAGAACTACACTTCTAACAACCAATTGCTGTGAATTCACTGGACGAGTCTCAGAACTTCTATTCTTGGTGACTTGTAGTCCTGAAGGGAGGAACTTCATAGCTGCAGACCAAGGCTCGGCCCAAATCACTGATGATATGTAGATATGTGGCACACTGATGGACATTGGCTCACAAAGCAGCAGCACAAAACGGAGAAAGTCCTGAAATGTCTCACAAATTTCAGAGTTATCCTATACAACCAGTGAAGACAGTCAGCAATGGCCATCTAATTCTTTCAGTATCCACCAACCTTGGACATTATGACCAATTTCCGTAGTGTGTGCACTGCAGCATTGATCTCCAAAACCACACTCAGAACCTCCAGCCAATAGAACAGTCTTGTGTGGTACAAGAATTCATATGCATTCACTAGCTTCTCTTCATCACTCAATCCACCAGATCGGGAGAGATGATCAAGCCAATATACAACACTGTATCGCAGCTCCTGTGGTATCCACTGCATGAGACCAGAGATCTCATCATTATGCTGATGGCTAGACTCCAGCCCACAAATGTTAAATTTTAGGCCAGCTTTCATGATATCAAAGCATCACTGAGCCATCACCATATCCAGCACCTCTGTATTTGTCCAAAACTCCTGAGACCTTGTCTGTGTCTCAATGAAATCAAGGAAAGAAGGATGGCAGACATGGAGAGCCTCTGTCTCTAGGTCAACAGTAACTATCGCAGCAAGTTTGCTTCGTAGGCCATCAATTTCTTCAGGCGTGGCAAGAATGTCAGGATCAGAGGTTGGAACAAATGCATGCAGCCCCTTGCATGGGAGGGGTCGGTTTCTAGAGGTCACATATATGAACCCGACAAAGCTTTTCACTGCATCCTGATAGTGTAACGAATTTCCTGCGACATTACGCAGGATCCACAAGTATAATTCATCGACTTCCATCTCTGGGCTAGCTGCTGAGCTCGAAGAAAGTATACTCCTCATCTCCTTGAGTTTTTCCCCATCCCAAGCCAAGTTGGCAATATACAACAAGACAGTCTTGATCCAAATAAAAAGTCCATGAGACTTTTGAGCCAGTGCCTGGATCTCCTCCTCCGTAACCCGAGAATGGAGCTGATGTAGGAGCCCTGATGGGGTGAAATGTGATTGGGTAAACTTAAGGATATCTTCGCTGGCATCAACAGTGAACAAGTTAAGATGTGTTGCATATTCTGCCCTGCGTAGATCAGGGGCGATATTATCTAAGGGTCTGCTCGCAACAATGACCCTAAGCCAAGGAGCAAGGTTGATGATCTCCACGAGGTATGAAGAAACAGACCGGGGGTCATCGCATTCATCCAAAGCGTCAATGACAATGGAAACGATCACCTGGTTGGACGGAGAGTCGGATGTGGTTGTCGAGGATATTTGCGAAAGCGGATTCATGAACAGCGCATTGAATTGAATTGACGGGGCTTCGTCCTCTATTCGCATGTTTGTTTTGAGAACGTCCATGAGGGCCTTCCTATATGGCTCGTGTCTTAAGGCGATCGAATATGCCATGGTGTGCAGGAGGTCAGCAGGGTTTCTCAGTTCCTTGGCTCTCTTAAAGAAGAAAGAGCCCGACAGGCGACCGCGCAGATGCAACAAGTCTGCGACGGAGGTAGTGACAGAGGTTTTTCCGCAACCAGCAATGCCGGATAGAAAGAAGAGTCTTTGTGACGTGTCCTCGGAGACCGCAAATGATGTCAATCTCTCAATCAGATCGGCTCTCGTGCCTGGCATGCAGCAGTACTTGGGGTCTGGGTCGAACGAACTTTCCTTCGGTGGCTTGATGCGTTTGAGCTCTTGTTCTCGATCTTTGAGGAGTAAATGTTCTTTGATATCGACGCTGATTGCAAGGCCAACATTATCCTTGAGACGCGTCGATTTTTCTATCAATGCGTTGACCTCGCTTCTCTTAGAGTTGTACCAATTCTCCAATAGGAATGCTTGGTAGCGGGGTTAAGATGTGTCATGACGTAAGAAAGGCGTACTCACTCCAAGTGGGCTGCGACGCATACTTGTTGAGCTGCTCCGACGTCTCCTTGACGAACTCAATGAAATTACGAACGAGCGCGCGGCGCCCTTCGGCTTCGATGGCTTCCAAAGCCGACTGTATTATGGGAAGCACCGAAACGAGATCATCCATCAGGGTAACGAACTGCTGATGACACGAAGGTATTTCTTGGAAGTTCTAAACACCAAAGTTAGCCGATTGAGAAAGGCCGTGATTGTGAGCGGCCTTACTGCGATGACCTTATTGACAACGGAAACGGTGGCGAGTGCGATAGGGTTGAGCTATTTGAGACCGATGAGTATACTCAGAGTCAACGAGACTGGTTGGATCGTCAAACCTGAGCCGCCCCACTTGCAACCTGGGCAAGTTGCAAGATTCCGAGAATCTTATCGAGACCACCCAACATGTTGACCTTTGACGCGAGGGCAGTGCAAGCCTGAGAACCAAGAATACGAGCGACGTCGGCCAACTGTAGGAGGAATCAGTAGGTTATCTGGCACCAGAGGACAAGCCAAGACTCACGGATTTGGATCTCCCGCACACAAAATTTACGGTAACAAGATGGTTGCTATCTGTCAAAACGCTCAGCATGAAGCACCTCACTGGGTAAAAAACGTCTCCACCTTCCAGACCCACAGCCTTGTCGTCCCCAAACTCGTCTGGCTTGAATTTGACCGAAATATCGGCAAAGCCTCGGCCGAGTAACGATCGCTGGATAGTTAGAGTAGCACCAGTTTGGGTCCTAACATAACTGCACGAAATCGATCGGCGTCTGAGGTGGTGATGAAAGAGATATGTAAGTTACGGACATATCGATTTTCCAATGTATAAAGACGCTTTTTTTGAATTTGTTAGACTTGTGTTTGACACCGGCATCGTCCTTGAAAACGAGCTCGAGCTCGGACGTCGGACGTTTCTTAACGAAGTCGACAAGTATTTCTGCGCGACTATTAATCTACTTCATAACTATAGGCGGTTCTGTATACCTTTCAAGTGAAAGTATCTGAAAACGAAACAGAGTTAGCGGAGCTCCAGTTGAGGCTAGTGTCTGACTAACTGCTCCTGATCGGCCATCTAAGCGGATTTGATTCTAACAGGTATTTGATTTTTCTAAATCTTGCAAAGGAACTTGGGTGCTAGATGTGCTGGAAGATCGCTGAATTGTAGAGAACAGCTTGGAGAACTGACTACGGAGAAAAAGGTGGACTCGGATGCGCTGAGATTGACTGCGGTCCTGAAAAAAATGATTATGTAAGTAAGCGCGAAGTACTCGGGCCCGGGTACAGTAATTCGTCGAGGGCCCATTCCAAGGTCCATTCTCTGGCATACTTACGCTTGAGCACAATGAAGTTAAACGCTACACCGAATGTGCATGCTGCATAACTCTCTATACATGCGTCCCTTACCTCACCATCGACAAAGAAACATACTACTGAAGACAAACACACTACTACTGCCTCCTCGTTCCGCCACCTCCGCTGCCAGTGAGCCAGCCATCGTCGCCGCCACCGGAGCTATATCAGCACCGATTGCCACGGTACCTGAGGCAGCAACTGGTTGCTTGGAATTAACAGCTCTAGCTGCTTGACTCTGGGGGGTCGCAGGTGACATGGTAAATGGCAATGGAGAGAGCTTTGAAATGGGTGTCACGACGCGCGGAGAGGCTTGTGGTCGAGTGGGGGATGGGTTGGGTGCAAACGACAGGCGAGTATTGTCGTACGGCGGGGCCGGGGTGTCATGAATTGCGATGCTAGCCTAGCATTTCGACGAGCAGCGTCGACAGGTGTATGCTTGGGCGTACTTGTGCTGCACGCTAGTTGGGCTATGGGAGCCGAGAGCTGAAAGTAAAAATGGAAAGGGTAGCGACGCCGGTGCATCGAAGTCCATCGCAAACTGCGCGTCCTTGGTGGTGCGTTCAGAGCTGCATTTCCCAGCCGCTCGAGGTGATCAAGGAAGACGACGGACGACGTAGCAGCCGGCGTCGGTCTTCCATACGACGTCCTTCGTCTCGCATGAGTGCTGCTTACATTTCTTCAACGTATGGTCAGGCGGTGCAGCACTGCTGAGCACATGAGATCTGATGTGAGGTCGTATGTAGTCGAGAATCGTTTGTAATAACTGTACAATCCGTCGCAGAAAGCGACGTCCTGTCGATCGTTAAATCTGGAAGAGGGAGAGTTAGGTAAAAGCGGTCGGCACTTTCCCCTTGACACCAGCATCGTCATCAAAAAAGGGCTCGAGGTCGGACTTTTCTCGATAAATTCGATAGCAACTTCGCAACTATCGATAAGTCTGCTTCAAGAGGCCAACGTATTTGGAAATAAAATGATCCGCCTGGCGGTCCACTGGAAGCCGGGATCCATGAATAACTGGGCTCGATTGTCCATATATCTGTTGCAAACCCAAAATTCTATCAGACGATGATTGTATACCCACTCGATACCATTTTGAAAGCGTAGCCTGAGCTCGTCAGTACGCAATCGATCGCAATCACGAACCCAAGCGCCTGGGAGGAACGACCAAAGTAAGGGCACAGGGCGTCGTTCCTATCTAACCCACAGGCCGATGCGTGAGGTAGAACCGTTGTGAGTGGCGAACTCCGCCTTAGTTTTCTTTATCCAACAAAGCCCTCTCGTGTGAACCTAGCAATGTAGAGGTCGTTGAGCTGTCTGCGGGGCCATAGATCCAGGGAACAGAGAACACCGTAGGTCCATTCAAGCTCCCTACTCGCAACAGGAAGGAAATGCTCGGCACGATTGGCTGTGAGTTGCTTGTCTGGAGCGGGTTGCATTTACTATGAGAGTCGCTCGCTCGTTTGTATCTGTGCCATTTTGTTGGGCAAACGTTTACTGTCAATAAGAGAAAAGGATGGGCAATCTCACGAAAGTGGCGACATGCCCAAACGCCTTGGGTCGACAACTTGAAAGACTCTTGAAAGATGCTGGTAGGGCTGGACGGGCCGAGGTAGCCTTCTGCTGGTCTACTAATTGTGATTGTGGCCTCTTTACTCAATCAATTTGATCTCCCCCTCTTTTTACAACTGACACCAATTCATCTATCATGGGAAGAAACAGTAAGCCCGAAAATATTGTCATAGTCCTAAGCCTCGTAACCCTCTCAACAGAAGTAAAAAAGCCAACCCTGCCACTCAAATCAAGTACACACCCAGTCATCTTTCAGGCAGGACACTGCAGCTAACATCGCCCCGGCCCAGAACTCAAGAAAGACCCAGGCGTACCACGCCTGCCCGATCTCAAAGTCCGCAGCGCCGAAGTCCAGCGCAGACGCTCCGTACGTCCCGCCATCCATCCCGTCCTCACCTCACCACCGATCTGTCCATCAGTCCGCGACGCGCGACGCACCGCCCGAAGATGCAACGATGGCGTCAGAGCCGACGCTCTCCTCGCTCGCACAGCTAGCAGCCAGCGCCGCGACGACGTCCGCAGCGTCGGAGCTATCCACATCTGCTGCTGGGGAGAGCGGAAAGACGAAAGAGCAGCTACGACGACACTATATCCGCACTTTACACAAAGTCGTCGACGAAGCGGACGTGGTGCTGCTCGTGCTCGACGCGCGCGACCCGGCTGGGTGTCGGAGTCGGCTGGTCGAGGAGGAGGTGCGTCGGCGGGAGTCGGAGGGCAAGCGGCTCGTGTTCGTGCTCAACAAGATCGGTGCGCGGCGTCATTCCTTCCCCTTTCTCAATTGATTAATTTATTTATCGGTATAGACCTGGTGCCGCGCGAGAATGCACAAGCGTGGCTGAAGCATCTCCGTCATACGACTCCAACGCTGCCCTTCCGCTCCGCGGGCTCACATCAGCGCACGAACCTCTCTTCCGGCACCGCTCCGGCGCTCTTACGCTTGCTTAAGGCGTACAAGCCTAGTGCGGCGCAGAGCATGACGGTCGGCGTCGTCGGATTCCCGAATGTCGGCAAAAGCAGCCTGATCAACACGCTTAAGCGCGCCAAGGTCCGTCCGTTTTTTTTTTCTCATCCCCCTGGCGATTATTGAGAACACACACTGGGGGGAAGGCGTGCGCCGTGGCGGCGCAACCGGGACATACGAAGGAGCTGCAATCTATTCAGCTCGAGCGCGGGCTGCGGATCGTCGACTCGCCCGGCGTCATTTTTGATGACGACGAAGGTATACAAGGCCAAAAAGAGTCTTCTGTGCTCCTGCGCAACGTCGTCAAAGCGGAGGATGTCGACGACCCCATTTCCGTCGGTGCGTACCCGTGCTCCCATCTGAGTTACCACACCAACGAACGCTTTCCATAATAAAAGTCGAGGAGATTCTCGCGCGCACGCGAGCCGAAAAGCTAATGAAGATCTACAACCTGCCCACATTCAACACTTTACTAGAATTCCTAACCATGCTAGCCCTAAGCACCGGCCGTCTCCACCGAGCCCGTCTCCTTCCCTAATCCCTCCTTCCCCATTCCTAACACCCATTCCCAACAGGGCGGGACACCGGACGTCCTCTCCGCAGCGCGCCAAGTGCTCGTCGACTGGAACCACCACAAAATACCGTTCTTCTCCGAGCCGCCCGTGCTACACGCCGCGCATATACCATCCACGATGCCCGGCCACGGCCATCACACGCAGGCCATCATCGCTCCGGGCGCCGAGACGACGGGAAACGCGCAGATCATCAGTGCGCTGGGCACGCCGTTCGTGCTGGAGGGCCTGTTCGGCGAGGCGGACGCCGAGGCGATGGACGCTGAGCCGTCGCCGTCGCCTGATAATTCACGGATGGACATGGAGGACGATGAGGAGAACGGAGGAGGGGGCATGCAAATTGACGACGACGTAGCATCACCGTACGTCATTCTTGCTCAGCAACCCTCCATTTTTATTTATTGATTTGCAGAACGAACTCGCGTAAACGTGCACACTCGCCCGTAGACGGCGGCGACCACGCAGCAGACCCTGCGTTTCGTGCACCAAAGCGTCTGCGCCGGCTTGCGGTGCGTAGTGCCTCGCTCCCTACCGCGGCTATCGCAATACGCAGTCGGCGTGTGGAGCGGCAGGCGCGGCGGAAGCGCGAGCGGGCTGCAGCTCTCAAAGCCACCGCGGGGATGGAAGTTGAGATGTAAGACCGCCTCCGTGCACGAGGAGCCCCTCAATGTGTGTATTGTACATGTAGATTTTATATTTACAGTACGCCCCAACAGCGAACTTTAAAAATAAAAATAAAAAACGAATGTTGTCTTGCCAACAACAACTAACTTGAGCGCCACTCCTCAAGCCTCAGTGCTTGAACAGATGTAAGCGGTGGTGCCTACGTTCCTCAGCTTCCACACTCGCACCACTGGTCGTAATAGTAGCCGCCGCCGCCGACGACGACGACGACCCATTGACACCCAAGCGCGGCGACCCACCAAACGTCGACGCATGCGCAGCCTTCGACAGCCCCCTTTGAAAATCACTGAGCGAACGAAAATGATAGGGAGAGGGAATACGGACCGTTGCGTGGCGTCGAGGTAGCGCTCGCGGTCCTGTAGCGTCGGCTTGCCTACGGGGACCGACATGCCATGACTAGACACTTTCCATCCGCGTTTTTCGAGTCTTTGGAGAGTGAGTGAGGATGAGAGAGAGAGGAGGGGGGGCGCTTACGAGGATTTGGTGGCGTCGAGAAAGGCGCTGCATTTGCGGACGAGGAGCGCGATTGCGAGGACGGTGCCTACGATGAATGCGGTAGTCTATGACGCGTGGTGAGCTTTTTTCTTTTGACGAATTGGTGGTGTGGACGTACAAATAGGAAGGAAACTAGGTTTGATCTGCGCTGGAGTTGAGAACACAGACGCGTTACGAGATGAATGGAACGTACAACTTATTCATGAGTGAATGGAAGTAGAAGTGATAGGTTAAAGAGAGAGATTATTTTCACTCTCTGTGTGGTCGCATCTCCTATTCATGGAGCCAAGCCAACACTGCTGTACACTGATGTCATCAACCCCCGATCACGGCTACGGCGGCTAAATAAATTTCAGCGTTACGTAATAAGCACTGCAAGATAAGGAAGAAAACGTCTTTTTTTATTTCTTGTTACTTTCTTTCTTCCATACAGCGTCATAGAATACATACATACGCAGACGATTGAACACTTCATCAAGCTCTCCATCGTAGAAAGGGGGGAGAAAAAAAATTGGATGGAAACAGAAACGAATTGAAAAAGATGGGGATGAGATGAGATGAGACGGGATAGAGAGTCCAATGTGATGGTGGCTAGGCAACACAGACTTGTGTTTTTGGGCACTGAACCGAACACACAACGAAAAAAAAAAAAGGCGATACAAACAAACAACAACCGAAGGAGAAAAATTAAAATTTCGCGAAACGAACCTCTTGTTGCGCTCTTTTCACGCAAACGCGAGAGCAGACCACGCCGCAACAGCTCCAACAGCCGCAGCCGCAGCAGTGTGCACCGCCGCCCAAGCAAAACGACGAGCCCGCTTCCTACGCAGAGATTTACGAGGGCGCACGTAGTCTTCATCGTCGGTCTCTTCAACAGCCTCGTCATCGTCGCGCTTACGCTTGCGCGTGGGCGTCGTCACCGGCAAGGCATCCGACTGCGCTATATGAGCGCCCAGCGCGCTGGGCGCGTGCGTGCATGGACTTACCTGACTCGCGTTTACTGCAGCTGCAGCCGCCACTTCCACAGCCGCGGCGTGCTCTGCCGCCATTCGAGACTCGGCCTGGGCCTTCGCCTCGGCGGCCGCCTTTTCCGCGGACGACATGCGGAACTGCAGGTCCCATAACGATTCCTCGGTGGCGATCACGCGGCGACGAAGCGCTGCGGCGTCGTCCCCGTCGCTGCGCATAGCGCGTACGAGGTCGGCATGTGCGCCGTCGAGACGATCCGCGAGCGCCTCGATGCCGTCTGAGAGTTGCTTGTGATCCGTCTGCGTCTTGCGGTGTGCGATCTGCATGCGCAGGACGTTACCCTGTTTTTTTTTGGTCAGTGAACACTAACGGCAAGTAGAATGAAAATGGAATGCGTACCCAAAGGTTAACGAGCGCCTCGTCGAGCGAGGCGAGGCGCGCATCAATGGTCATGCCTGAAGCGGTGATCGCGCCGGGAGCACCCGCGTCGGTGGTCGATGGGCCAGCATCGGCGGCGACGAGCGGAGCAGGCTCGAAAGAAGTGGACACCGCTGCGGAAGGGGCGGGGTCCACATCATCAGTTTCACCATCCGCGTCGATATCCGAGGCGGCATCCTCTTCAGCGAAGTGCTCGGTGCTCTCAGAAGCCTGTGCAATGACAGACGACGCGGGGGTCCTTTCGGCGAAAACGTTCTCCGTCTCCCTCTGCGGCCGAGGCTCAGGGATCGACGGCTGGTGGTCCATAAGGGTGGGTACGAGCTCGCACTGGAGTTCCTCATCGACGTCCTCTGAACCCACCCAAGGCGACACGACGGCGCTGCGAATGGGCGATCCTGGATACGCCCCGATGATGGGCTGCTCCTCGGGAACACGCGCTTCGTTCCGCACGACAGACGCGAGAGCTTCCTCGAAGACCTCCTCGGGAACGTCATGCAACAGGTTCGCAACCGCCGGAGAGGGAGGAGAAGAGATATCCATGTCCTCGGTACCGACTTCATGACTCGCGTTAGCGGGATTCGGCGCCGGAAGTCTCTGGTGGCCATCGAACCACAACTCGAGAGAGGACCTACGTTCGAGACTGAGAGATTGTGCGTGCATGTTCATGTGCGTGTGAGCAGCGTGTGCGTACATATGAGTAGGTGGGGCGTGATGCATCACATGGCGTGAGGCGAGCAGGCCGAGGCCTTGAAGGGATGGCAGAGGCGCGTAACAGGCGCCCGCACTTTGCGCCTGACCATGACCAGCGAAAGGTGTGGCGGGATAGTCCTCTGACAGATCCGGATAGTCATCTTCTTCATCTTCCTCGTCCTCCTCTCCATCACGGTCGCTCTGGGAAAAGTCCTCCTCTGAGGACCCTGGAGAGGATTGTGATCGAGATGAATGGGAATGCGGGCCGAAGAGGCCGTAGCGCCCAGAAGAGGAAGACTTCGGAGCCGTGACAGACGGGTTGCCCTTGATTGGGGTAGTAGGACTTGGGGGTGAGTCAACGAGAGAGATAATCGGCGGGGAGACCGGGGATGTTGGGACGGCCTCTGTGTCGTAGATGAGCATAATGTTGGCGGTTATCGGGGAGACCGAGTAGGGTTCTTTGCCCACGGCTTTGCCAAAGGTGAGGGTATCGCCATCCTGGAGCACGATCGGAACATCGGGAAGAATGGGACGTGAGATTATTTCGTCCCTTCTGAGTAGGTGAGTGCCATGATGGGAGTGAAGGTCGACGATGTAAACCTATGCATATATATGGGTATGAAATCAGTGAAAGGACAGCCAATGAGGGCGATAGGGTTGGAATAATAG
>QFDV01000682.1:2999-27791 GCA_003315845.1 Lactarius trivialis
GGGGGGGGGGTTGGGATGGCTGATACTGGTGGGAACGCAGGCTATATCATGGAAACTGGAGAGTTTGAAGTTGCTAGTAGGAACGAGGCCGGACTCAGCATCACTGAAACTGGGATGGTGAGTGGTCGGGTCATCGCTAGACGACTTGGAAACTTTCTGTGAGATAGGGCGCCACGGGCCGCGAGCTTCTATAGCTGACGATTTCTGGACCAGGTACATTGCTTGTGTCCTCTGTGCAGCTAGGGGCTGTGCTGTCGCACTCGAAACTTCTTCTCGAGCGCCTGACGTCGCTTCCTGGAGTTCTGGCTCTGTTCGGCTGTGAAACAGTTGCCCTGGGACCGTGGGCCTTTCCGAAGTCGCACTGATTCGCTCCTGAAATCGCCAGGTACTTCTGGGACTTGTCTCTAATCGCAGACTGCCTGCAGGTCGTATAGCGCATGATCTGGGCGGTGCACTAGCTAGGGGTTTAGGGATTCGCAGGAACCATCACTCCTAGGGTCGGAGGCATCGCTTCCTTCGCGCGTTGGGACTTAAAAGTCGAGCTGAATGGGATAAAGACACATGATGAGATTGAGGGTCGAGGGTGGAATAGCACTGACACTTACCCAAGGCGAGAAGGCCGCCACATAGCCACGGACCCATGTCAGAGAAGTCACAGTAAAACGCACATTACAGTGGAGTGACAAGCAGCCTTGTTGTGTGAGGTGAAAAGTGTCAGACCAAGAAGTATACGAGTCGTAATGAGCAGAGCTTGAAGGAAGATCACGTTCTCGTAATGTAGTGACCACGCCGAGGGCGAATGCCTCCCTGAGGGTAAAGAGTGCCAGGAGACTGATATTCAGAGGATGACTGTGGCGCTTCCAGTACAGCAGTCCTGGAACGGTAATGGTCCCAATGAGGGGGACCACGCGCCGAACTGTGGTTAGTACGTGTAGATTGGGGATTGGGGAGCTCTCACTGAGCCCGAACCGAAAATATGGTTGACTGGGATTGAGACAGGAGACCGCCTACAATAGTGGTGGCCAACTGAAAAGATAGCATAGGTTTACTGTACGACAAATCGAGACTGATGAACATTCGAGAGTACTCACGACTTGAGCAACTGCAACAAAGAACAGGAACATCTGCGCCGCCAAGGAGAGTAATGGTGAGACGCACAAAAAATAGAGAACAATGTGGACCTCAACGGAGCTCTCCGTGACGGTGACGCCGTACTGAGAGAAAGGGTCAGAAAAGGTGAGAGGTAAGTGGATACAATGAACCAACGTCAGAAAGATCTCTTGGGGCAGCCCGGTTAGAGATCCCGGCACTGGGACCAGACTCACCCCAATACCTAACACCAGCATGTAATTGGACATTAGGAGACTTGGAGGTGGAACCGTAAGGTGGAGGGTTTGTATATTGACTCATGTTGATGGTGACATAGCTGGCCCGCAGAGGCGGTGTAATATTCGGGCGTTGGCTCAACCTGAACGCAAGGATGTCAGAAATGGTGAGGGATGTGTTAATTGGCTTGGGTATGCCTGCTAGTACCAAAAAAATCACGGTCAATCTCGAGTCATGGATTTGATTGCTAAGGCTCGGACACTGCGTTACGATGATGCCTTTTAGGTATGGGAAAGTGAGTTTCCTATACAATAACCGTACCGTCCAAGAGCCATCAAAGTACTCTTTGGCCACCCGGCCCGGGCAGCGAACGGAGATCAACGTATAGTTGGCACTATTACAAGAGGTCAGCAAATCGCGCACAAGAAGCATAACGGTAAGATCACTCACTTCAAGAAAGCCACGATGGGCCGAATGAGTGCGTTCGAACTGTAACTGAGTTCGCTGGTCCAAATGGGCACTGCGGCCTTTAGGTCACGGAGTCGCAGATCAATGTCGATCACGACTTTATCTTGTCCTTGCCCCTCGCCTTCACCGTGCTTTTGCGGTACGGTCAAGGGTGGCTTGGCAAGCTCGAGTTGTCCCGGAATACGCTCTCTGAGAGCTGCGACGGCTGTGGTGGCCAACGCGTCTATAAATACGTTCAGCGTGTCGGCGTCAGGATTCCGCGGAAACTTGATGTCGAGTACTGCATCTCATTTTCCGGAAGTGTCCAGAAAATGGGGCCTTCCTCAGTGGTCATTGCTTGGAGATGGTCTATGTTGACACCGTCGATCCGAAATCGAGACTAAATACGTTGCAATCGCCGGATGCGGATAGAAAGGTGGGAGGGTACTTGCCATCGTAGACCCAACCACCATCTCTGGCATCTTGTTCGTTTGTTCTCCCCATACTTTGCGGACGATGCAAACTAAATAGACAGTTGTCGAATTGTCTATGCCTTCCGCCTTCAAAAAGTCATAGAATAGCCACTGCATCCGCAGCATGCCAATATCTGCGCGAAATATCGAAAATTTGTAGGGCCAAAATCCTACTGGTTGATACACGGTGACAAGAACATCTTCTAATGTGAGTGATTCGAGTTCAGAGTCACCAGTTTCTTTAGCTGAATTATGTAAAGTATTTGAAGTGGAAGGTAAATTAGTGACAGTTTGGTTATGTTTGTCGTGCATAATATAGTTAATTTTGATCTTATCGCATACCCGATAAGTGACATTGGGAGGGTGTTGTCCCGTTCAACATCCGGAAAAAATGTTGCCTTTATTGAAGGTCGGTCCAAGAGAAAAGGAGAAACTTCCTGCAAGGAGATTCCCGAGGCCGATGGTGTTTTTTTTTGTTTTGGGAATCTCGTTTATAAATTATACTAGGGCGTACTACTTACCGTGAGTACACTAGTGTAGCGTTACACTCATAACAGTAATGACTGAGACATGTGGGTGAGTGTGGGCGAGAGGCAGAAACGAAGGGTTGAGCATGATCGAATGTCATAGTAGTCTATACGGAGTTGAGTGATCTATGATCATGGTGTCGAGAGGTAGTTCCGACGCCGATGCCGAACTGATTTCACTGGCACCTGAACTTCACGATCAAAACGAACACGAGTTTGAGGGACTCATGGTCGAAAGTGGGATTAAGTATAGGAATCATGACCCATTTCGCGTACGGAATACGGAATATGCATTGACAGGGGGCAACATCGTCGCGTGTTGAGAGCTTTGAGCGTTCTGAGAAGCCACGTGTGGGAGAGTTTATGGCATAAGTTCCCTCAAGATGCCGCGAACACCTTCGAACCCTTTTGCCACGCGGCTGCCTGGCCGTGACAAACGTAGGAACGCGAGAGGCGCGCGTCTGACACGCAGGCCGTTTATACGTGTATCGATTTCGACTCAAGATAAATATCTCGGCTCACGCTGCGGCGCCGCATCCGCGAGGGAGCAATCTCGCACTTGATACCACCCGCAGCTACTGCCAGCCGCACTTACAATACCCGAGGCACAACACATCCATCCCATCGCTCATCGCTCATGTCGCACCGACGCACATATACCCACAGTCAGCACTCGTATGTCGTGAGCATCGACGCGGGCTCGTTCGCGAATATTGAGATTGTCGTGGGGGGATACCACCATGGCGGGGTCTGGGACCCGCCGACGCCACCTCGTGCCTCCACGGCAACAACACGCGAGGACCATGGCTACGGCTATGGTGCGTCGGCGTTCCCCTCCATATTCCGTAGCGCCCCGCGAAGGCTGACGGCAACTTACCTTCCCCTTCCTCATCCATTACGGACACTTCCACGTGTCTCCTACCCAACGTCTCCCTCACGAAAAAAAATATCGACATTACCGACAATAGCACAATCGCCGCTATCGTCGTCGACGGCAAAGCACTCACCGTTCGTCCATCTACAATCACGCCTACCGCCCACGTCGCCCACGCGCTCCTCCTCTACGACGACGGATGCACGAAGCAAGCGTGCATACGAGCGGGAGCAGCAGAAGAAGCAGCAGCGCGTAGCTGAGGAGCGCCGGCGGGAAGAGGCGCGACGAGCAGAGGCGCACCGCATAGCCGCCGAAGAGGGCTGGCGGCGGACACAACGACGGCAGGAGGAGGAGGAGGAGCGACGACGACGCCAAGAGCTCACGCGGCGGCGGCGCGCGCGCGAGATCGCGAGCGCGTGGCGCACGTACGAGGCGCGTTGGGCGCTGTTGAGCCAGCGGCAGCCGGAGCTGGGCCTGCTGAGCGCGCTCACGTTCGAGCGGATACCGTGGCCCGTCGTGGCGGACGCGCCGCTGCTGGACTCCGGGACGCCCCGGCCGCGCCCGGACGCGCTGTTGCGCCACGAGTCGATCCGCGAGTTTTTGCTGTCGTCAGCGCATTCGCCGGACGTCCCGCCGAAGGACAGAATTCGGGCGGCGTTGCGAAGATGGCACCCGGACAAGTTCGCCCGCGTGCTCAGCCAGGTTATAGAGAGCGACAGAGACGCGGTCGCGGAAGGGATGGGCGTCGTGGTGCGATGTCTGAACGACATGCTAGAGAAAGAAAACAAATCGTAGAAAAAAACAGGCGGCTGACCGATGCTGAGCATTGGATCTGGACTATTATGGTGACGATGACAATGACACCGGGTTCTGTACGGTTCTAATTAACCGCATACTCATACTTATTGCACGTACATTCGATACTCTGGTCGACATTTCAATTAAATGATTCGTTTATTTGACTAAAAGGATGGTCTGCGCCTTGCGAGTACTCGAATCTTTCAAGTTGATGCGCCAAGTATTACGTGTTCATGGATATGAATTGCGACCAGCTACGTGTAGATACTCTAATTTTGCAAAAGTAGGATGAGTGGTGGGTGATAAAGATACTGTGCCGGCAGTGTGCTGGAAGTGGATCGATCAAGCGGACTGGGAGGGAGGTGTTTGAAGTGGTGAGGGTTCTGCAGGAGCATCGGCGGCCGGAGTTGGTGTCGTATCCTCTGAGGTAGAGGCAGATGTTTCCGGCGTAGACAGCTCTTCATCCTCATCGTCGTTCATAATTTCTTTTTCGAAATCGTTGTGAGGACAGAAGCCAGATAGAACAAACTGTTGGGCGTACCATCTCCGTAGACGTCCGGGTTCTCTCTAAAGCAATCTTGCATCGCCTTGAACTTTTCGACACAATCAATCCCTTTAGGTTCTTCCTCCGAGAACACGAAACATGAAAAAGCTTCACGGAACTGCATACCGCAGGGACCATAGGCCATCCCACCGAGGCAAGGGCAGTCCCAGTTGATCTTCCCAGTGACGGGATCAAAAGCACCCTGAGAGGATGCTTCTTCCTCCGAAGGTGTACCTTCTTCTTTCTCGTCCAAATGACTTGTTTCCGGCTCCGGAGTGCTCGTAGATGGCGTTGGCTGTGTCTCCTCGGAGGACGGGACAGAAGTGGCGCGTGTCATCGGTTTTGGTGTAACTGATGGCAGTTCAATCGTCAGAAACAAGTAACGGAAGAGAAAACAGGCGTACGTGCGCTATCCGAGTCGAGAGCAATCCTCCTGCTTTCCAAATTCATTCGCCAACCGAGGTAGGAGGCCGCAATAACAGAAGCACCAACTGCCGTAGCCAACTTATGTCGCGAGAGATATGTTGCAGGGCTAGTGGAGCTCGTGGTATGCACCCCACGGCGCAGGGATGTTCTTGCGACCCTTCTGAGCATCTGTGGTTGTAAGTTGGCGAACGACGAGCAATGTAGGTGGACGCGTTGGCGAACGAGGATGATGTGGGTGAGTCTGGATTTGTCAGATACGCGTACGTAATATATAAATATATAGCGTGATGACGATGACGAGGGCATAAATACATTGGTCGTCTATTAGCCCTCCTGCGCCAGCAAGTCATTGAGGCACCTCACGACCGTCCCAACCCCTCTCTCAACAGCGGCCCTGTCTTTCCCGTCTACTCTATTAAGTATTCGCCCAAATCTATCCGGGTGCCACCGTCTCAATGCGCTTTTGATCCTGTCTTTCCGCAATACCTCCTCCGAGTGTGCGTGCGACAAGATAAACTTTGAGACGGCTTCCGACGTGACCTCTCTCGCACTCCTAGGCGATAAGGTCATGGGCCAGGGTACCGACCTGAATTTCAGCGGGCTGTCATCGCGCCCAATGGCAATGGCGGCCCATTGGCGCTCGTAAGCCTTCCACGCCTCCGCTTGGCGCCGTCTCTCCGCCGCTTTCTCTTCCTGCTCCCCGGACCGATGGCATTCCTGCCGGCGCCGCTGCCGCCGTTCCTCTTCCTCCCGACCGTTCCGCTCCTCCCTCTTCCATCGCGCTTCCATCTTATCGAACTCCTCCTGCAATTGACTTCGCTCGGCGTGCCGCTGCGCAGCGCGAAGGCGCTCCCTCAGCCACGCCATCTCTTCGTCCAGTTCCCAGTCGGCGGACGCGGGATCATGTTCCCTCCGCCGTTTCTCTGCCGTGCGCGTGCGAGGCGGCTGCGGCTGCGTGCTGTTGGTGCCGGCGCCGACTTTGGTGGTGGTGGGTAGCAAGCCGAAGTGGACTTGTTGCTCGAATACCCACCGCCGCGTTTCCGATATCTCCCTGGACAGCGCCGCGAGCTCCTGCTCCACGATCCACGTGTAAGCCGGCGTTGCGTGCCGCTTCTGTGGGGGCTTCCAACCATTTGGGACGGCCGGCGTCCCAGCAGCTCGATGATAATGGCCGCGATTGTACGAGTTGTCGTAGAAATGCGAGGAGATGGCGAATATAGTGCTGCTTCTCTCCATCGTATGTTTGGAAGAGAAGTGCGGCGACCAAGTGGGTGGTTGGGTTGATCGGATGGGAGCGTTTTGCTAGGAGTTTTGAATGTGGCCGCGAGGCTGCTGCGTGTCCTCCACACTGAGCCTGGTTGGGTGCTGACAGGCGCGCATACATATACGCCAGCCCTAGTCCCAGGGGGGGATATCTCTTTCTTGGAAGATGACAACCCTGACACTCTCATAGCCAGAACAAGGTAGCTACGTGCCAGTACTCGCCTCCTGCTCGCCTGAGCGCACACAGTGCTAGATACCCGTGATAGTCTCCTTCCTGCCTACTGGACCCGGGCAGAATTGTGACTGGACGAAAGGGGAAACAACCAACGTGCTTGCGGCGTTGCACTCTACGGCACCCTGCATTTCCAGGAAACTCGGCCGCCGAATACCTCTTGGTTTGAATTGCCAGCCGATAGTCTTCATGTGCACGTTTTCCGGATAAATATAAGGGGCAGATCGAACCTGATACGGTCACAATAGCAAGGTATAAGCAATTTGACACCGTAGCTCGTGCCGAACAATGCTCTATGTACAAGGCCATTCATAGACAATGCCCTTCATAACCTTGATAGCCTGATCTCTCACGGAAAGCACGATCGCACTAGGCTAATAATAAGCGTGCGCCCTTTCAACTTGTTATGTTCAAAGCGCCTCGAACCAACGTGGCTGACATTGCAGTTGCCGCAATGCAGTTCCTTCTACTCGATAATTCCACCCCGAAATGAGGAGGATCTCCAAAGCCGATTGAAGGTTGAAATAGTTGCGTACGCAGGGGGCAAATGCCAACCTCGTTGCGCGTTTCCAACATGCTTCCTGCGCTTGCTGTGAACGCAGTTTGAGTGCCCGGATCCTACCCGTGACTAGATGATCGTTCCTTCAATAGGTGCATTCGAAGTCGCCGTTTGCAATTCGGAAATTCGAGCAACTTTGGCACATGACCTCCGAAAGGCGGAATCGAATGCGACGGGATGCGGCACTGTTGAACGGAAAATGAGCCTTTCTGAAGTCCTGCGTCCCTACGGAACACAAAATCAGTCAACGTCAATAATGAAGAGATAAAAGTCTGGCGAGACGAACGGGATCCCATTCAGGGATGGCAGAGAATCCATCAGTCGCAGCCCGGATCATAACCAGATGCGATATCCTTGAGGGCCTCGCGTGCGTCGCTGTACAGCCAGAGCTCGAGGAAGCCAACTTGAAGCGGGGGCTTGACCGAGCTCGAGATGTCAAAGAAGCACATGCCGGTCTTGGTCGCTGACGTGCCGCGCCTGTGCGAGGGCCAACAACAACACGCAACGTGACGCCAAGTCGGCAGTATCGGGGCGAGGAGGATGAACACGGACGTACGCGGAGAGCGAATACCATGCCGATCTCCAGCGTGGCGCCGTAGAGGGCGAGCGTGCCGGCGAGCACGGCGTCGCACTATGCGCGCGAGCACGCACGGCCCTGGTACATGCACCCTATCCATGAGAGGAGCGTGAAAAGTGCGAAGAGCTGCGGCTCTGCACGATCAGCAGCGCGTTGAGATTTTGCACGATAACGCAGACGCCGAGCGGGAGCGCCTCCGTGCTGCTTGCCTTTGTTTCTCTAGTTCAGAATGGGAGTGATGGAGGTGCGGAAAGGGGGGGCTTAGTACACGAGCCAGGGTGAGAGGCCCTGGGTCGACTTTGTGCGCCAGCTTTTGATCACCTGCGGTAGTGTAAAGAAAATTCGGCACTTGGAATCGTCAATGTGTGAAGATGGTGCTGCTCTACCCATGATCCGATTCCCAAATATATGACATTTACAGGTATCGGTGTTTGCGGTGCGCTGAGAGTCAAAGCAGCCCGCGAATTGTCGTGCTTTCGACAGTTTTGAGTGAGGCAAAAGATAAGCGCTAAGCCGACTCGGAAACAAGACTCGGATGACGCGATGACGCGATGACAGTCAACTGAGACCTACCAGCTGCCACAACGTCACGGTGATAACTCACCAGACTGGCCAGGCCTGACTTCTTTGATGGGCCACCTGACAGAGCACCCGGATGTCGGACTATTCATTTTAACCATACCGTCTTGACCTTGGTCTTGACAGACTGTCGCGCGAATGGGTACAAACTGAAGTAACTCGGAGTCTCGTCTCCGGATCCCAATCAAGTTCGCCCCCACAGAAAATGCTCTCTATCATTGACTTGGGGCGCAAGTCTCCTTCTGTAGCCCTGGATGCCATGATGCAACCAACGCTCTTCATCATCGACGAAGTCTCTTCAAGGCGAGCGGTTCGCTATCACTCGAGCGGGGACTCGGATTCGACTTTCCAGGTACAAGGGTCGTCATGACCGCGTTATTACTAAAGCGAGCCTTCGTAGAATTAGCAGAGGTAACAAATTGGACATCGCACAAAAAATGTTCATTACTCATTATATCTAGAGTGCTATTCCAAAACTCGCCAAATTGGTGGATCATTCTGATTTGGGGTCCACGTTTGTCCACCCACGGATAGATCTGCCTCCCGCCCTATTGGCTTACAGGAAGCAAATGAACATCCACGGCTGCGCAGGTAATCCATTCATACCCTGCGTCCTGCGAACTCGCCTCCACGGCATTGTAAATGACGACAAATTCGCGGCTAGTGCTGCTCTTGCAGAGCGAAAAGTTGTTGCCGTCACCGTTCACCGCGAGGGTGAATGGAAACTCGTCCCCATGGGGGCTCGTGTTGAACTAAGTCACAACAGGTTAAACTTTCACATCATGAGGACCATAAAGTTCGGAGCTTACCAACTCGCAGTACACCTCAGCAGGAGCAACCGTCTCTCCCTTGTCGGGGAGAAGGAACGATAGCTTTCCGTTCTCGTTCGCCACCGGGTTAGAGACACCGACCAGTCCCCCGTCCGATGCGTATGCGGTGATCCCGCCGTCTACCAGAACGAAGTTCCGGGCAACAATTGAGTCGATGGACGCGGCAGTCTGCGTTCCATATATAGCTCGTCAGCATGGTCTCATTAATATCGCTCGGCAAACGAAGCGATCGAAAAAAAAGTGTAAATACCCCGAGCCAAGCCACAGAACTACGAGCAGGAAGGCCGTTCGACCCGAGAGCCAACGCCTTCTGGATGCTGGTGTCTGCCTTGGAGACGGAGAGCAGCGTAAAGTTGCTGGCATTCGGAACGCCATTGAATGGACAGAGAGCCGTTTGTCGTGCTACAGGCGAGGCCAAGGTGAGAGTAACAAGGAAAGAGACAACGAGGATGGCGAGAGAGGACATGACTAGCGATCGAGGTATGCGGCTGAGAGATTTTGGCCGTCCAACGGTGGGGAGTACTGTGTCCAGTAGTTCACCAACCTGTTTATATAGACATATCGAGACCCGGGTGGCTCGCGAAGCACCATCTTCGCTTCTGAAACGCCATGTACTGCTAGTGCCAATGAGTCACAAATGGTAGCAAGCTCGATTGCGTGGTGTTCCGGATTGCGATGTGATGGCAGTACATCACTCGAAATACATCATCATGACCGTCAAATACGAGTTGGCTTTATCAAGCGGAGGGTTGGGTTCGGGCTGTAGATGACCGCTTCAAGACCGGCTTTATACTTCCCTGTTCATCTTGAGCTTACTACGGCGCAATGAACGCATCCATCACACCAACTTAGCAAGTCATATCGGAAGGCGAGCGAAGCCGCAGCAAAGACCGCTGTCCATATTTCCCGTAATCAGCCTGAGCCATCCGCAACTTTTTTTTTTTTTTGTTTAACTTGAAGAAGATCTTGCCTGTCTTGACACCATCGTCGATAATTCCTGTGTCATGCATGTCACGGGCTGCGGGATCAATTATAGTGAGAATGCAGAATGCAGTGAGAAGCAGGACCCTTGGTCCACCAGCCTTGCTGCCAGTGATGTCATCTTCCAGCCTGCTCGTTGTTTC
This sequence comes from Lactarius trivialis, assembly GCA_003315845.1. Classification (NCBI taxonomy): domain Eukaryota; kingdom Fungi; phylum Basidiomycota; class Agaricomycetes; order Russulales; family Russulaceae; genus Lactarius; species Lactarius trivialis. The sequence continues at coordinate 13,579 of QFDV01000682.1, forward strand.
ATGAGCGCTACAGAGGCTCATTGTGTGCTGAGCGACGTGTACAGTAATCCGCTCACAAACTTCTTCACCTCGCCAGAGTTCTCAGCGGCAAACTCGACTTCTTTATCCGCAAGTCGCGTGTTTTTCGCGTGAAGAGCACGAGGATCCATGAGGAGGATCCATGAGTTGCCGAAGCCAACGTGACCTCCGTTGACATGTTGACACGCCACCGACAGCCTGAGATACAACTCCACCGTGCTCATAGGCTAAGCATCTTGTTTCCACTGGTCAACTACGCCAGTGCTACGAAGGCTAGAGAAAACAGGAAGCTTAACCAGAGCTAAAATTTCTCACGATCGCTCTTTTTGTGGTGAGATTCCGATAATGGATTTGCCTTGTCCTTGTCTCATCAGCGTTCGGGGCATCAGCCTGCCAGTGTTCTGCGCTGCTAGGTGGAATGCACAAATTGTATGTTCGCGTCATGGAGTCACTCGGACCTTAATATCAAGAAACGCTCTCATGTATTCTTACACTTAACACTTAACATCGGCTTACAAGCGGGAAACTTCAAGCAGCAAAGCTCACTCCGAGTCAAGAGACACTAGATGGGTACAAACCCTGCAGGAGGCTTAATACTTCACCGTAAATTTCAGTCTTGCCGCCCAGTGCCCGCTCGGTTATAGTGGGAAGGTCCTCTCGTGGCACTCGATACTGATCAAGGGTGGTTTTTAAGCCGAGATCGCTCACGAGCCTAAAATTGCAAATGAGACTCAAACGTCAAATAAGCCAAGTAAAGTAAGGCTTACCCGTCGATGAGGTCACCAACCCTAAGCACATCGCCTTCAAGCGATCCGGTCGATGGCTGATGAAGTTGATGCAAAGCACCTGCGAGCCATTGCTTGTCCTCTTCAGATGCAATTCTGGCTTTCAGTCTGACGGTCGGGGCCAGTGTCAGGCACTGAACCAAGATTCAGAATCATACATCTCGTTTCTAGCTCGAGCAAGTCTTACCGAAGTAATACCATGCGGTATGCCGTACGTTGCGCCGAGTTTGTGTCCAAGGGCGTGGGATAGCCCAAGAGCGCTGGGGAGAAAGTTCAGGAACCAAACAATCACTAATGGGTCGATGATCACCTGTACTTCTCAAGGCGTATCGGCCACAGGCTCATCCACGCTGCTATCTGCAGCTTCTGTCGTGCGTGAATATCATTAGGGTCCGCCTTTGATTTTGGCAGATATTTGAACAGATCCACAATGGCTGCGTGGCAGAGAACCTTCATTGGCGGTACCACGAACGGGCGATACAATGACTCGACTGCATGGTCCAGAGCGCGAATTCCAGTGGAAAGCCTATATGCTCAATATGTCATGATGCTCGGTGCGTGTGGGAAAAAAGGGCTCACCACAACTTTTCTGGGGTTGGAAGGGTAAGTTCCGCGTCGAGGATGATGCCAGCAGGAGCAAGATTAGCCGACATCACACTCGCCTTCTGGCCAGTCTCATCGGTATATCCTGCGCCGATCTTTCACGAAGACAAGGTCATTGCTAAAAACATAATCGATGAGGGGATCTCGTACAGTATACTCCGCGGCGCTCAGTGTTGTAGGAATAGCAATCTGGCGAGGGAATTCCCCGCCGCGCTCCTGTTGCACAAAGTAGATGATTGCCTTCGAGGCGTCGATCGGTGAACCGCCGCCGATTGAAACGATAATGTCTGCGCCAGAATTCTTGAATATGTCCACGCCAGCACGAATTCCGGCAATGGGAGTGTGTTCTCCAATGTTGTAAAAAGTATCCGCATATCGATTCTGCTCACGCAGAATGCCTTCTACTCTTTTCACAACGTCCGTCTACGAATAGTCAGAGAACCGCTCAAAATGAGATGTGTGTCAGGCATACTTTTGTGTACAGACTATTTCCAGTGACGACCAGGGCTTTCGAGGCTCCCAAGTCACCGAGTAGCTTCGGAAGGGCAGTCGAGACACTCCCAGGACCATAGTACAGCCCTTCGAGGGTATGAGTCCAGGCATAATACCCGCTTAACTCTGTGGTGTTGTTCTGTCCAGATCCTGACATAGTCTCGTTGTTATGGACGGCGAGGCAACAGTGAGGGCTCTGGTATAGGTATATCGGGAGGGTGTCCTAAAATATGGCGATTGTGATGACAAACATGACCGGGGACTTTCGGCGTGACTGCGAATTCGGTGCATCATCGAAGCATCATCGAAGCATCATCGAAGTGCCTGGACACGCACAACGACTTGCACGACGGCAACTCGGAAGGAGTATGTCCTCGTAGCCAGCAAAGGAAGGCGTGGCCTGATAACTCGATTACAACAACTTTCAGCTTTTAAGCGCCAGGCGCTGCAAGCAATTTATTCGTACGTAGACGAGAGGAATGATAATACCCAGAGTGAATTGTAAAGCTGTGGTACTGTGGTAAAGGAAGTAAACGGCCTCATTGTCGGCCCGACAGTGACTCTCAGGCTGTCATCCAAGCGCCTATCGTGATCGTTATGTAGTGATCATACTTATAGTATCTGCCGATTATCACCATCCCTCACATCCCTCATGAGTTTAGGTTCTAGCACCCTGAGCGACGCAATCGAACTCGCGCCGTTCGCCAGAGCGCATCCCTTCAGATTGACCGAGTCACCCAACAAAAATTGGAAAGTCGGAGATGGACTGTTGTCAACACCACTAGGGCAAGACTGGAAGGCAGATGAAGAACTGGGATGGAAGACATGGGAGATGGAAAAGACATCGTCCGGGTAAGCATCGCTCGTTCATTCCTTGATCGTATAGATATACCCTTGGATTCAGGGATGCAATCCAGTTACTTAAGAGCGCCGTGATTCCACGGCCGCTTGCGTTCGTGTCCACGTTGTCCGTTGATAACAACCCAAATCTTGCGCCATTCAGGTATGGTATGCGCCTCGTGCGCGTCACGATTTACTTAGTACTTCATCAATAGTTTTTTTTCAGTGGTGAGTGATGAAAAAGCTGCGCCGTGATTTCGATTCTCAAGCCCAAGGCCAATATTGACAGGTAGCCTACAACCCCCCAATCATCAGTGTCTCGATCGTACTTTCTCCCCGGCGACCCAGGGACACGCGAGACAACATTCTTGCCACAAAGGAATTTGTGGTCAACTTGATCAGCGAACCATTTATCGAAGCCGCCAACGAGGCGTCTGTTGAAGCCCCCTCAGACATTAGCGAGTGGGACGTGTCCGGCCTAACCCAGGAACCCAGTGTAAGGGATAGCAACGGCTTTGTAAACTTGTCATCTAACGAAAATATTGGTAGGTGCACGTCAAGCCAGCGCGAGTGAAGGAGAGTGCGGTGAGTCTGGAATGTGAGGTACGTATAAGACAAATTTCGAGCTGGCTTGTACGTACGGTCGGGTACACTGACGTACCACACCCACCAGCTGTTCCACTCACAGGATATCTTTCCTGATGGGGACACTGTGCCTTCCACGACACTCATTCTCGGTCGAGTGAGATACGCACACGTCCGCAATTCTGTTTTGCAACCTGACGGACTGCGAGCCGACCCGGCGAAGCTACGGCCGATATCCAGAATTGGTGACCTAACGTATGCAAGGCTTGGAGAGGGCTTTAATCTCCACAAACCCGAATGGAGTGAAGTCAAGCGAGTTCTCGAAGCCAAACCTTCGTCAAATGAATAACGTGGTGGAGGACGCCCATGGCCCTTCGAGAGTATGGGACCAGGCGTAATAACTCTGTGGCGTTGTTCTGTCCAGATCCTGGTACCTGGCATAGCTAATAAGTTCGTTGTTATGAGATGCAACACTGAGGGCTCTGGTATACCGGGAGTCCGCAAACCTGACTGACTATCTAAATGCGATGATGCGCGATTTGCGAATTCAGTGAGGTCTATTGTAATACTGCTCATCTCATCTCAGCCTGGACAGACACGCATAAAACCTGCCTTCGACTGACACGATGGCAACTCGGAAGGGGCATTCAGTAGTACGGTCCTGGCAACCTCGTCGCTAGCCGGTGATGCCGGTGATAACTCAGATCGGAGATATCGGAGATTACACCACCAAGCGCCGCTAGGCAATTGAAATTGATAGCAATATATTTGTGCGAAGACATTTGTGCGAAGACGTGTGATGATACTCAGAGTGAACTGTCAAGCCGTGGTAAAGGAAGTAATCGTAATCGGATTATAGCAGTGTTGCTGGGTCCGACAGTGCTAGCCAAGGTGCCAACACTCCCTGGGTCTCAGGCTGTCTCCATGCAGTCTTATCATGCTTATCGTTTATAGACCAGTTGGGCTGTCAATCTGATATATCAACCGATTATCACCAACCGCCATCTCCCTCATGAGTGCGGGTTCTAACTCCCCAAGTGACGCCGTCGAACTTGCGCCGTTCGCCAGAGCGCATCCCTTCAGATTGACCGAGCCACCAAATAAAATTTGGAAAGCCGGAGATGGACTGTTGTCAACGCCATTGGGGAAAGGCTGGAAGGCAGATGAGGAACTGGGATGGAAGACGTGGGAAATGGCAAAGACATCGACCGCGTAAGCATCGCCCGTTCCTTTGATCGTATAAACTTATACCCTTGGATTCAGGGATGCAACCCAGATACTTAATAGCACTGTGATTCCACGGCCGATTGCGTTCGTGTCTACGTTGTCCGCTGAAAACAGACCGAATCTTGCGCCATTCAGGTATGGTATGCGCCTCGTGCGCGTCACTACTTTATCGATTTATCAATGACGTGGTTCAATAGCTTTTTTCAAGTGGCGAGTAATGAAAAGGCTGCGCCGTGATTCCGATCCTCAAGGCTTATTTTGATAGGTAGCCTACAACCCCCCAATCATCAGCGTCTCGTTCAGACTTTCTCCCCGGCAACCCAAGAACACGCGAGACAACATTCTTGCCACAAAGGAATTTGTGGTCAACTTGATCAGCGAACCATTTGTCGAAGCCGCTAACGAGGCGTCTGTTGAAGCTCCCGCAGACATTAGCGAGTGGGACGTGTCTGGCCTAACCCAGGAACCCAGTGTAAGAGACAATAACAGCTTGTTCGGTTGTGGATTTATCGATTAACGAAATTATCGGTAGGTACACGTCAAGCCAGCGCGAGTGAAGGAGAGCGCAGTGAGTCTGGAATGTGAGGTACATACAAGACAAATGTGATTTGTACGTACGGTTGGGTATACTGACATATCACACCCACCAGCTGTTCCAGTCGCAGGATATCTTTCCTGATGGGGGCACGGTGCCTTCCGCGACACTCGTTCTCGGTCGAGTGAGATACGTACACGTCCGCAATTCTGTCTTGCAACCTGACGGACTGCGAGCCAACCCGGCAAAGCTACGGCCGATATCAAGAATCGGTGGCCCAACTTACGCGAGGCTTGGAGAAGGCTTCCATCTCCACAGTCCCAAATGGAGTGATGTCAAGCGAGTTCTCGAAGCCAAACCTCTGTCAAATGAATAACGTGGTGGGGGGAAATATCGGGTTCGACTATCGGATGTGCAGAGATAGGATCGTTATTTTGGCAGTGGCAAATATCATTTTTGACATGATGGGCTATGACGTGGGAGTACCCCAGCCAAGTCACATAGACCGAGTCGGAAATGAAAGTTGGGCGGTGTTCAGAGGAACTGAAGGTGGACTTGGATGAGTATGAGCCTCATGTTGTCTTGCAGGCCAACTGACAAGTGAAAATCATCAAATCAATTTGTTTGGCACGTGGCATTGGTTTAGCTGTTGCTTTACCTGGTTCGTTACCATTACCAGTGAGTGAAAAGAGACATGCTGACTCTCTTGTTCCCCATTGATAATCTCATTTTTTGTCTTCCAAGTCAATTTCCGCCGGTTCCGGTTCGCCCCTTCATATAGAGAACCCTACAAGGACCGCTACTTTCACCGCCCAACACCTATCCTCGCCTTCCCTTTCCATCCCCCATCTTCGCCGCGCTCCTTCGGATCATGGAGCCATCAACTCCAGCCGAGCAGCGCGCCTTTGCTGTCGCCAAACTCAAGCGTGCCGCCTCTCTTCCTCGCATGAAAGATGGTCGAAGACCGCCTATGCATGTTGAAGCCGTTAGCGAAGGGGAGAGGTCACAACTGGATCGCCAGGAATTGAGCGCGGATGTCCAGATGAGTGACGACAGCCCAATGATGTCCGAAACTCAAGGTGGCGACGACGCCCGTCAAAATCGGGTAGAGCCAGAACCCGATGTCGAGGCAGAACATAGCGAAGCTAAGGTCGACGATCCGAAGACGGAAGAAGAACCAATTATTTCCCCCCCCGCAACCCCCCTACTACCGGAAGATACCCCAACAAAGTCGAGGCGTCGTTCGCGCTCACGGTCAAGAGGGCGAAACTCCAAGGACTTCAAAGGCAAAGCGAAGGCAACTCAGTCTCCTCGCCCCCCAAATGCTATTGTGTCTCCGAATGATTCTTCGCCCGATGAAGGTCCTATTTCTTCTTCTGCCTCTCAACCCACTGGCTTCGTCTCTCCCCCCCTCATATCCCCAATACCCGCACATTTCGCCTCCTTGCTCCAAGCGCAGCGTATACTCGCATCCCCGGAACCTGGAATAATATATCCCGGAACTTCTCCGCCAACACCTATGATCCCTACCCTCCAAGACATTCAACGTGGACTGTTCCGCTCAAACAGCGCCGCAGCGCGTTTGATAGCCTTGCAGCAGCTAGCCGGGCCTGACACTTATGACCCATCACTTGCATCGCCACCTGTCACACCGCCACCTCTCCCTAAATTAGGTCGATGGAACACTGTGGGTGGAAGTGGAGGCGAGCGTGTCGCTGCTCGCAAGGTAATGATGCGTCATATCGGCAAGCGCCTGAAAGAAGCGGAGGCAGAGCAGACGAGTGGAGGTGAGGATCCTCAACCTGCGATACCAGCGCGTCGTAAACGACGTTCAAAACGTGCCTCAGCGAATCGGTCGACCGTTGTCGACGATCGTGAACCACCTTCGGCTGCTTCTCCAACCACCCCTGTATTTCAAACTCCAGCTCTACCTTCACCCACTCCCGAGCCAGCACGTGACAATGGTGATACCCGTACCCTTGCAGTGCGAAGTCCAACACCGAACGCAAGAAGCCCCAGCGTCGAGCGTAGTCGAGAGGATGCATTGGCTAAGCTTACAGGAGAGTCACCGCCCGTTACAACATACGACTATGAGACTGCGTTGGAACGGCGAGGTGTGGTGGTTGAGGAGGAGGAGGAAGATGACGCTCCCGATCACGATCACGGTCAAGCCTCCCCTATACCACGTTTGGCGTACAATGGCCGCTCTGATACTCCTCAAGCTCGAGTCACTTCCCCCCGACCACCTCACGCTTCTGGATCTCCATCAAATGCTTCGACAGAGTTGGCAGACTCCGGCGTTTCAGAATATTTGTCGGAGTCTACTCAGGAGCAACAAGATGCGTTCCCCACCTCACCATTTGCTACACCTCTACGCGAGAGGCAAGGGCCCGATGAAGAGCCCGACGAAGAGGAAGAGGATTCTCATGCCGAAAACGACGCGGCAAGACGTCCGCCCTGGAGTGACGCCTATGACCGTGAGATTAGTTGGGTGGCTGAACTCGGTCAGTTTAATCTTGTCTTGCATGCCTTTCAAGCTGCTTACGATATCTGCCTGCAACAGTCCCTGCAACAGCTCCAGAGCGCATTCCCGTCCACGACGACAACGACTATGATGACACAGATGACACAGATGAACCGAAGGATCATCCGACCACTTCAATGCCTCAGTCCGATCCTGAGGAGCATGAGCACGAAGACGATGACGAATCTTTGCCCCGTGCGTCTACACATCTGAAAGATCTTGTAGTAGACATCGAGACCTCGCCTGGGCCACCTACTCCTTCCCATATTCCGCCATCTCCTTCATCTGCCGTCGTTCTTCAAAGACACTTCAGCGATGATTCTCGTGTCTTCCCGGCCCGTCTTTCGCTATCATCACCTAGTCAACCTGAGCTCTCTTCTCCAAACCCAGAATATCACGAATGGGAGGAGTCTCTGCGGGTGATTGTCACTGACACGACGCCAAAGAAAAATGGAGAGAGCTCACAGCGCAGATGGGAAAAATTCAAAGAATTTGTTCGACCAGGGTCAAGTAACGGGAGACGGTCACGGACGAATAGCATCAGGGAGCGCGCCGCGAACAACACTGACTCTAGTACAAGCAGAGAGAGCGGTGCAAGCCTAACAAGTCCCTCCAAGGTGGACAAAGGTGATTGAGAGCAATTTTTAGTTCCGATGCACGTTCACCTGACCGATTATGGTCAGAGCCCGCTTCCTCGTACTTTCCAAGCTCACCTGGCGCCGCGTCGCCTGTGCCTCTGGCGTCTAGTGAGACTTTGCTCAAATACGGAGGTGACGCCAAACTATTCCCTTTCCCGGGTATATTCCCAGGCGTGAAAAGGCTGGAAGAAGAGCGGCGTACTCGTGTCGTCGGTCTATCACTCAACGCCTCTTCCCCTGACATCGTGTCACCTCCAACCGTGGATGAATTCTCCGCCATCAGTTCGGGTTCTGCGTCCTCACGTACTCCTCAAGCTTCTCCGGAAATTTCTCGAGATCGGAAGCTGTCACACCAGGCCTCCGACACGCGCCTTTTCCAGAAGTTCAACTCGGGGAATACACCACCAGCGTTGTCATCGCCGTCGGGCTTTACAACCCAGCCAGACCCTATTTCCTTTTCCACCTCCAATAATTCTGGATGGCTTGGCGGGAAATTACCCACCAACCGCGAGGGCGTCAAAAAGTGGTTGATTACAAAGGGATTATTCCCATCTCAGTCCACGCAGTCTTCACATTATAGCCTTCAGCAGCCAATTCCTTCACATCATAGTTTCCAGCAGCCAATTCTGGGTCCTGTCGTTACCTCACAGTCAGGATCGACGGATATGAGCAGAAAGCCATCCCTGTCCGATCTCTTTGATGCACGGAAAGACAGTGAACTTATGACGGACGTGTCAACGGACATGTCAAGGACGCCTACCACCATCAACGAAAATCCACCACAAAGTGGGGCGTCTCAAAACGGCCACGAGGCCGAGGGACGAGAGTTTTCTCCGGAAGGGTCCTCCACACCAGAAACTCCAGCCCACGACAAGCAGCCCTACGATACTCATGTCCTCGCTTCGAATGGAGACGCCCGATCTGAAACATATCCCGCCCAGTCCATGTCGCCTGCCCCAGACGCTATTTCCTCCGCTACCCCCGATCCGACGTCATCATTGGATGATTATGCCACCCATTCCTCGCCTTCATCCTCATCCCCGGAACGCTTTTTAGAACCAATCACTTCGCGTACGCCAGGAACGATGCTACTTGAACGACTGGATGAAATGCTAGGACAGGGGTCACGTGGCTCAGATGGCTCTCCCTTTGTCGACGACCCGCCGAGAAAGTTGCTTCTATCCTCGCAAGTGTTCCAGGTCGCCAACTCGAATACGGTCAAGGATCGCTTCTTGTTTTTGTTCAACGACATCCTTGTGATCGCCAAGCCGGTAACGCATGACTACGATGCACTCCTGGATATGACCAAACCCTCTCCCTTGGATCGGAAGTTCATGGTGAAGAGTGTCGCACAGCTGCGCGACGTTCGATTTACGGCGGATAGAGACGATCTTCCACTTAGCTCACACGCGTCTATCAGCCGAAACCCACTTGTCAGGACTTTCGTCGTTCAGTTCTCGAAGGATGCGGATCGCGCGATATCCCAGTTCTTCGAGAAATCTGGCACACGCGATGACCCGACAGTGCTCGGCCAGCTGCTATTCAGGATGCTAGATCTTGACAGAGCAAAGCTTGGCGATTATCTATCCCGGAGAACGTCGAAGGTCGTGCTCAAGGCGTTTATCGGGAGCTTCGGCTTTGGCGGGGTGCGGATCGACAGGGCGCTTCGTGTGTTTCTTCAGTCGGTTCACCTCGCTCCTTCGCGGTACTCCAACCCTCTCGAATACGTATCAGACTCTTTCGCCAGCCGCTGGTACGATGCGAACGCCGACCTCGTCGCATACGACAAGGATCTTGCCATCAGGCTTGTCCGCGCGGTGATCCAGCTGAATGGCGTTCTTTATGGGGGCGTCGTACAGGACCCCTGGGACCACGTGCAACTCAAGCGAAACGTAACAAGCCGCGATTTTATTGATGCGTTCCGACGATACGACCCACGGTGTCTCGTCTCTGATGAACTATTGGATAGAATCCACGCATCCATTAGGCGAGAGCCGCTTTCACAGGCTCGCAACTCTGTACAATCGACGACGCCAGATCAGCTCATCGTACTGAAGCGCCCGATTCCATCACGTCTCACTTACCGCATGCAGTCTGAGCCCATCATCGTGCGCATCCCTCAGGTGGACCCATCGCTCACCATCCATCTACACGGCAACGAGCTCATCTTTGACCCACCCTACCTGTCATTCACGCGTTCCGCTGAGGCATCGTTTCGCATCACAGGCACGGGACTTGGCTTCAAAACGGTGTCGTTCTCTCGTTCGGGGCCAAGCGCGTTACTGTATACGGGCCTCCCGCTGAGCAGTCCAATCGTGATCGAGCGAAGTTTCATGCGCAATACGTTCCAACTTGCGTTTGTGAACCACGAAGGCTCGAAGCGCCGATACATGTTCAGTGTCGACGATCCGGTCATGCGATACAACTGGACTGTCTCTCTAAAACGCCAGATAGATATTGCCAGTGCGGGTCAACAGGTGCAGACTGTGGGATCCAGTCCGTTCCATCGGGCGGCCGAGCAGATTGCATTCCGTGTGCTGCAGGAGACGCTGATACCACCTTCGTCGGCGGACCGGGGCAATCCTCCATTTGCTAGCCAGTACTTCGCAACACAGGCCGTCGTACAACCGCTTTCGCCCCGACGCATCAGTCGTCCCGATGTCAACGAAAAAGAGAGCTCGCCACCTTCGCATCATGTGCGGTCCAAGTCGCGTAGCCAAGTGTATCACCGCCAGGGACCAGGGAAGCTCGAACACCAGGAGCTTGACCTGTTACTGAACGGCGGCGACGGCACTGACTCACCCGAGACAGACGTAGAGGATGCAGCGGCTTCGCCGCCGGAAGGAGGTTCTCGCTTGTGGGGAGGCAAAGAGCTCGAGATGATTTGCCAGCAAAATAGCGCGATTGTGTTGGTTCTTTCATCACAAAGCGAGCCTGTGCACAGCAGACGACCGACACCTTCACCGGCTCCTCTGCGCCCCGCGATCCCTGTTCAATAATTCTTATGGTGCATTTTGTTTGTATACTCACGTGGGTCATTGCCTTCATTGGTATTGTCCACGTTTTGCTGACGGCAGATTTGATTTCTTCTTCTTTCTAGCTTGTGTCGTTGGTCTCTTACGTATATTTCGCCTTCGATGGTCTCTCACACACTTGCTCTAGTACACCCACGTTTTTGCCACGCTATGGGCCGTTTCTCGACCGTTTCGACGATATAATCCTTGGTTGTTGATGATGATATACTTACTGTTTTCTCTTCTCCTTGTCTGAATCGAGTCGTCACGGGGTCCGACTGATAAAACTCCGAGGAGGTCCCACACAAACTATCTATCACCTGTGAACTGTAGTTATAGTCTGTCCTGTCCTCACAACGAGAATACAACTCCCCGTGCTTGTGTGCCTCCTTCCCTGCCGACCATCAACCATAGGCGCTGACCGATGGCGCCCCTCCCCATCACTTTGGGCTTTCGATTGAGCTGTCACCTCCGTCGACCCGTCCCGCCCTTTCGTTACCCCAACAACTCCTTATTGCGACTTTCGCACACACCTCTCTTCAACCGTTTACTTCTGCATAGATACCACAGGATAGAAGGTATGCGGCGGCAGATACACGGAAACAGCGCAGATAAAGGGAAACATCCAGCCAGCAATAATCACGCACAGCCGACCTCCCATTCACATTCCCATTCCCATGGGATTTTTGGAGGACACTCACACTCGCACGAACATGGCAATCATGACCACGGCGGCGGGCTGATTGAAACGCTCGAGAAAGGAGGTGCGCGTCTTCGCTTCTATATGCAGTTCTCAATTCATTCCCATCCGACTGAGAAGGTGACCGAGGCAGTCGCGTAACGCTCATCGGACTCGGCGCAAACATCCTCCTCACGAGCGCGAAGGGCGCAGCAGGTTGGTTCATGAACTCGGCGGCGTTGCTCGCCGATGCTGGCCATTCGCTTAGTGGTAAGCACTACTTCGCTATTTATTCGGCTTCCTTGTTTCGGTTGGGGGTATGTCCCGTTGGCTGTGCACCGCCCGGTTGACGTGTCACTTTGTCGCCATCAGCTTCCCCCATTCTCTCGCGTAACTTACGATATTTCTCCTCTCAGACCTTTTGGGCGATTTCGTTGTTCTGTTCTCGTGGCGCCTGTCGCGCCGCCCGCCCAGTCGACGATACCCATTCGGCCTCGCCAAGTTCGAGACGGTCGGCACGGGCCTGGTCGCCGTCCTGCTCATCGGCGGCGCGCTGGGCATCTGCGCGCATTCGCTCTCGCTCCTCCTCTCGGTGCTGTCGGAGACCGCCTCGTCGGTGGCCCCGGGCCCGCTGCAGACGGCGCTGATTAACGTCACGGAGGCGGCGCACCACATCCCGGCGATCGGCCACTCGCACGCTCATTCTACGCACGCGCTGGACATGAACGCGGCGTGGTTCGCCGCCGTCAGCGTCGTGTCGAAAGAGTGGCTGTTCCGCATCACGCGCAAGGTCGCGGAGCAGGAGAGCAGTCCCGTCCTGCTCGCGAATGCATATCACCACCGGAGCGACGCGTATTCTAGCGTCGTCGCGTTGGTTGCGATCCTGGGTAGCGGTTTGTTTCCATCGCTGCCCCTGGACCCCTTTGGCGGTACGTGTCAAAGACCTCCTTTTTCTTTTCTCACTCTTTACCGTCCGAATCCAGGGCTTCTTGTTTCCTTCGTCATCTTCGGACAGGGCCTTTCAATACTCAAGGGCGCCTTTTGGGAAATGACAGATGCCAGCGTTCCCGATTCTGTTTTACAATCCCTTTCTCGTCCTTTGAGCAGACTTGTCGCAGATCCGTCTTTGTCGACTCCCCTCCTGCGTGTACGCGATCTTCGTGCGCGTCGGGCGGGCTCGCAACTTTTTGTCGACGTCTCCGCAGGAGTCCCAGGGAACGTGACCGCTTTACAGTTGGATGGACTAGAAAAGGATATGGTAACTGCCTTGAAAGCAGAGAGGAAGGATGTCAAGGAGGTTCATGTGCGCTTCGAGGTTGTCTCTGACACCACCGAACAAGAAAGAATTGGATAGTGTGGTGTGTTCGAACCCGAACTGTTAGTATTTTGGACCTGATAATATACAGCTAGACTGAGAGAAGTTGTCAATCTGAAACTTGTTTTTCTCCGGGGATTTCACCACTTTCATTCTCCGGGACATCCCTGTTTCCTCGCGTCCATTCATGGATAACATAGTTTCTGTCTTCTGGAGACCCTTGGGCTCAACCATGCGCCTCCAGACCACCCCAAGATATTGTGACTGTTAGGCTTAAACACTTGTTTCGCATCTTACCTTCAGGGTTCGTCCTCGAACCTTATGCGCTACGTTGTCATGCCACGTGAATCACAAGACAGAAGCCATTACACGAAATCGCATTGGTTGTCTCTCCTCTCTGAAGCATCATATTTTTAGCGTGTCCAGATGTCCACTAATATGCAAGAGCTACAAGTACTGCAGTCCATGCGCCGGTCCCCTTCCTAAGTTCCTTCAGTCTCCCGGCGCCATACCTGACCAAACCACACAGAGCAAAGCAGTCACTCACAAAGAGAGTGAATTAGTACAGTATTGTTCTTGACCTAAAATTTCACGTGGGTAATACGCTTGGAATTTGGAATATAAACATGGAAAATGTCTCCAATGCCTCGAGATTGTGACCAACGAGAAGAAGATAATTTTGGGTGATGGTTGAATTGAAATTATATGACGTAACTGTTAGCCTCGGTCACACGGTCCGGTCCGCTTTCACCGTTTTCAATTTCAAACTCCGATTTCTCATAATGTAAAATGTACCTCACTTCAAGTTGTTCTACGAGACTCTATAATAATGCCAGAAGTGGAGATAATATTTTCCGCGGAGCAGGGACTTCTTGGGTCCTTCCGTTTGATGGAGCTTCCTCCGGATCTGTGCCAGCTAATCGAATCATCTGTTGGCGAACTTAAGTGCGTTCCGACA
>QFDV01000687.1:0-31398 GCA_003315845.1 Lactarius trivialis
AGTGGAGATCGAGTCTCGTTTTTCAGATTTTCATATTACAGGGCGTTTTCATAACCCAGGGTCCGACAGTATAGCAACAATCACGACCGGCAATCATGGTCGTACCTCACGTGATCATTCTTGAACTCATAACTGGTCGTCGTCGCGTCTTGCTCGCTTTCGCTTTCTGGGCCCCAGGCCTCAGCATTTCCTAGTGACTAGTAATCCTATTCTTAAACCAAGGCAGCCACCTAGTCATTTCCACTACTGCTGCACGTCATGAGCGAGTCGGGAATACAAATCACTATCCCAGGTTCCTGGCACGTCCACTTAGCCAATGTTCTGTCAAACTGACTCTCGTATAGATCTCACTGATGACGATTTCAACCTAACGCCGAACCCATTCTCTCGTGCCCCTGGGGGTTTTGGGGCGTTTGGCCATGGTCATGAGTCTCCCACAGCAACGACGCCAACGACTATAGCACCAGAGCGGGGGGACCGACCGTACTTCCATTCCCGAGGCGATTCAGCTACTTCGGACGATTCCATTCAGTCTTCGCGACCCGCACGCAAAGCATCCATTCCTTTCGTACATTCATCTCACCCCTCCATAGCTACGACCGGCAGCTCGCCTTTTTCTAAAAAGCCATCGTTTGCGTCCATTCGCAACGCGTTCAAAGGTGGTGTCAAGACAGTCGAACCTCCTCCACTCCCTCCTTTAGATTATGCCTCCTTGCCATTTAATCGATCGACTTCGTCGTTAGGCCAGGTACCTCAAACATTACGTCGAGGGCCGGAGAACCCGAGCCCGCCCCATCCGAGGCCACCTACCCCTGGTTCCAGCGAGAGCAAACTCTCGAACCGCACCACGCGTTCCAAGGGACATACACCGGGTCGCTCCGGGCACTCGCACACGGGTTCTTTCTTCCATAACTCAGACGCGGGGAGTGATCACGGCCATGGCTTTAGTTTTCCGTCTTCCCCGCCCCCCGTTCCACCGATGCCCAATGGCTTCTTTTCTAGCTTGCCGCAAAGTGAAAGTCCGACATTCGAACCAGAAGAAGACAAAGTGGAGGTTGACCCACGTACCCCAGCGGAATACGCGCTGCATGCCGTCTTCATGCGATTCGCGACTGCCGCAGAGCATAAAATGACATCGTTCCTCAAACAGCCTCTCGTGAGTTTTGTTCTGAGGTCGTTTGGAGCTCCGCTTTACCTCCATGCAAGGATCAGGAGCCATCTTTAGCAGATTTTTTGGGTCCTGGTATCGACCCCAAATTCGATGACATCCTCCAAGCTCTAGGTCGCATAGGACAGAAGAACGCAAAACCTGTCATCGAAAGCATCAGGCGCTGGCGGCAGTCCCAGAGCAGCTCCCCAATCCCACCAGATATCATCCGCCTCCAACTGACCCAATCGCCAGCGTCGTCTTCGAGATCTAATCGGTCGCATGACGCCTCCTCGATTCTCGGCGAACGAAAATCTCTTGCTGCCATATACGTCATGTGCCGTGCGCTCATTGTGGTAATTCAGTCCCTGTCCAAGGACGCTCTGGGAGAGGGCATTGGATTCAATCTAGAAGAATCCACCTTTGAACAGTTTCGCAAACCCGATCTGAAGTTACTGTCCCAAAGTGCCAATCACAGAACGAATGCCGAGTTGTACGCGACACTTCTTGGACACCTGGCCAATTCCAGGTTCATTACTGTCACCGACCGTTTTCTCGCCGAGCTGGAGCGTGTGGCGACAGGCCAAGTCGTCAAAGACGTGGACTCGAAGTATGAGAACCTTGTTAGAGGGTTAAAACACATCCAAATCAAGGTCGAGTGATTGGCATCCTCCGACTAGCCCGATCTTATGACATTATCTCGACTGCTAGGTTTGGCCCCCAGAATCTTTCGAAGAAGCCGCGGAGTTCATGGAGGCGCTGGCAAAGGCGTTTGAACATGCCCATGGCTTCCGCTTCAAGCTCTCTTTTGCGGAGACCCTGGTTCAACTTCTACATCCCGTTGCCAAGGTTTCGTCCCCTTTTGACCCTTGAATGTCATTCTCGCTGAATCGAATTGATTATTAGACCGCGCAGGCCGAGGTCAACCATCCACAGTGGGCGAAAGCTGTTGAGATCATCCACCCTAAGGCTAGAGACTTATCTGGAAAACTCCGTTACTGGCAAGTGGCGTACGCATTGGTGGTCGTTAGCCTTTGCGTGTCCCCGACAGATTACTTTCTGCGAAGCTGGTCGACTTGCTTTGAGGCTGGCCTCAACAAACTGAAGGTGACGCTCCTGTATCTTCTTGGCTCTCCAGTACCTTATCGGAATCGTCGGCTCCCCAGGAAAAAGCGTTCCGCATCCCCGTCATGAACGGAATGATGCGCCTTATCTGGACTTACATGTTCCGTTGCCGCGAATCGTTGTCGACTTCGACGTCAAAGATGGAGTCACTTCTTAAGAATTTCTTCCCTCCTAACCGACTCACTATCTTTCCCAACGAAGACCATCTAGAACCATTCATTTGCATCGTTCACTTCCTCCATTCACGGCATTTTGATTATGGGGCCGACTTCGTCTTGAACCTTATGCAGGAGCAGGCTGTTATGGCGCATCCACCCAACATCACTACTGCTCTTTCACAGGAAAGGCTGAGCATTGCTGTTCGTTCTGTCCTTCTAACTTTCCATCTCATGGAACGGGATGAACCTATTCCTGCTTGGCCATCCAGCACCGACTTTTCTGCTTCTCCCTCGTGGCAAGACTACCCGTCGTCATCTGACTTCATCCCCCCAACACTCCTGTCGAAACCTGGTCTGCAAGAGTTTTTTGATCGATTTTGTGCGGTTTTGTGGCATGTCACGTTGGCATGTGTGAAAGCAGCCGGGAATATGTCTGTCTTCGATGATCAATGGTCCGTTCATCGACAATGCCCTTCCTATGACGAAACATCCAGCTACATCATCCGTCGCCACCCGGATGGTGCTTTTGCATATTCTCACAATCTTGTACCCCCGATCAATATGCTTCAGACGTGCTTCCAATCGTGGCCTCGTTGTCTTCACAAACCAGTCCCCGTCGAAAGCGCCGTTGATATGCTGCTTCGTGGCGTCATACACATCGAACCATCGATTGGAGAGGCGGCAGTTCTCGCCTTGCGACGGCTCATGGCTGAGCCTACTCACGCTTCTATCGTTCTTAAGCAATACTCAGCGCTGCTATTCGACCCAACCCACATAGCCCAGGAAGGATCCGCTCAGCGCCTGTTGTTGGAGAACGCACGTCTTTTGAACCTCTGGGCCAGCCTCTTCGAGGGGTGGATGCACGACCTTTTGGAACAGAAGCCCGGCGCGATTCTTGAAGAACACATCCCCATCATCACAGCAAGGCTAGACGACGTCGAGGCTGGTGCTCTATTTTTACTTTGCTACGCCTTCCGTCCTATATACGCGATAGGAGTGAAGATGCTGCGATTGCTTCGTCCAGTTACAATCCATCTATCGTCAGTGCTCAAGAACGGCGCTGAGACAACCCGACCCCGCATCATCGACGCCTTATACAACAAGTCGCAAACCAACATGGTGTTGGAAAGCTACAACCACGTTCTTGAACCCGACGATGTCAAACGTGCCAGATTATGGCGAGATTCGGCCGAGGATGCGCTGTTAGGGGTTGCAGAAAGCGAAGACATCCGAGATCGGACTCTCTGGCAGTGGGTTTTCCCTGGCATCTTGCAAATCCTAGTCGCGGAAAGTTCCGAACGCCAACCGACCTCGCTGTGGGCCTTGCGAGAAAGCCTCATTGCCGCTACCTCCAGGTTTCATCCCACGATCGCCGTCATGGCTGGTCTTGTCCCAAAAATGCCTTCCGCATCACAACCTCGAGTCGGCGCGGCCGAGCGTGATGGTCTCAAAGAAAACAAGTTTCTACCTGAGCAGTGGTACTTGTGGACGAAAGCCTTGTCGTCTGTTGCCTCCGTCGTGGAGAACCGACCCGCTCTTGTTGAGCGTAGCCATAGTCGGGTAGCATCGGATGCCAGCTTCGATCGCGAACGACTCACAACTACCCGCGGCCTTATTCGTTACCTTACGCCCTTCCTAGACTCGGAACACTCGCTTTTCCGTGATGCCGCCGTCTTTTGTATAAGCTCTTTCCCTGTAGCGGGATACTCGCAATTATTGGAGGATCTGGGCCTCCTTCTCCATCGTCAGTTCTTAGACGACCCAAGGATCGGAGATCTAAGGCTGAAGGCTGTTCATACCTTTTCCCCTGAGCGCGGCCGCAGACATGAACGCCTGTACACCGCCGTCGCCCGCATTTATTTCCTCACCGCACATTATTTGCAAGATCAACGTTCCCCCGTACGCCAGGCGGCCTTGTCACCGGTATTACGATTCGTCCGCAACACCCAAGCATTTTTGACATCACTGGAGTCAAGAGACAACTTCAAGCTCCAGAGGCTTAGGCGTTATTTCTGCGGAACTGTTGAAAGACTGTTCGACGGACTCAGCAGCCTTAGCGATACAGACCGCTTCATCCCCGCCAAGACGCACCTTTCCCTTTACCGTCTATGTGAGGAATGGTGCCAACTTGGGCATCAGTCGGAGATAGTCAAGCAGCGCATCACTTACATGCAGCGCTCGGCGACTGAGGCCGTTTCTTCCCCGTCGGAAAGAGCAGAGGCCATAATCCTCTTCCAGAAGGAGACAAAGCTACTTTCCAAGGCAGCCATTGCTGCTATGGCGTCTCTCTGCGTAAGTGTCCATACTGATAATGGGCGTAAATGTCTAACATCGTATTAGGCAAGAGCGTACTTTCAGCCTGATATGTCTTCAGCGTCTCCTACGGATGGACTCCCAGAATACACGAAAGTCCTGACTCCGAAGGAAACGTTGGACCGTATCCACGTTGTGCTGACATCCATGGACGGGACCATCTTAGCTAGTGGAAGGCTCGTGCTACCCCGTTAATATCCTGATTGGTCTCTGATTATTCCCACAGGAAAGCCCTCAAGTCGCTCTTGACGCATAACAACGTACAGGACGACGAACTCACGGGCGAAGCATTGCAACTCGCATTTGTGACTGCGCGAGAACTGGACACAAGCAACACACGCTTTTTCGAGGTGGTTGCAGATCTGATTTCGCAGTCCCCGAACCACGGATTCCGCTTCGAGGAGACAATCTGTCTGGGCTTGTCCAACCTTTGTCATCGTCTTCATCCTGTCCGCCATCGTGCCCTCCAACTTCTCGAGGCCGTACATCAGCGGGGGTCCGGCATGCTTTCCCTCACTCAATTTGAGGCCACTATTGGGAGCTCTACACCAAGCACGTACTTGCGTGCCCATCGCCTCATATCTGACGTCCTCGCTGGTGAACACCCAGAAGACGCCATGAGAGTCGTTTCGACTTTTGCAAAGTGGCTGCCTCGCGTGTTCAGCATTTCTACGTGTCCATTGACGCTGCTTCAGAGTCTAGAGTACTGGAGTCCGAACGTCAACCTGATGGAGGACAAGTCGAACCTTTCACGTGATGGGCGGATGACACTGTTACACCTAATGTCCCTCACTTTACGTTACGCGGACAACTTTCCCGAACAGGTCGAGGTTCTTTGGACGCGCTTGGTGGACGCTCCGTATCAGTCGAATGGCCATGCTACTGTCCGTTTCCTCCTGGAACAGTCGCAGAAAGTTGGCAGTGTCGCTTACATTCGGTGTGCGACGAAGGTCGTTGCTTGCCTATCCCACTCCGTTATCGGCCGCAACGCCATGAAGGATTTGTGCAGCGTTGTAGAGCCGGCCCGCATGCTACCCAGCATTGAACACAAGTTGGCGTTTCCAGAGCAGAGCGATATCGAATTATGGTCCGAGTTAGATGCACTTTTCTCGGAACAACCTCGACAATCATTGGGTGCTGGCCAGTTTGCGCTACTATTCCTTTCCGATGTCGCCCTAGAACGCAGCTGGGAATTTCAAGAGGAATTACCGACACTTTTGCATGCCATTTTCACTCATTTGGACCATCGACTACCCTTCGTGCGAGACTCGGCGAAGAAGATGCTGATCCAATTACTACGCTCTTGGTTACCTGGATACGATGAACTTTCCGATCGCTTGAGCTATCCTAGCCGATCTGCCCTAACATCTTTGGTGGCGGAACTTGAACAAGAGTTGGACGCCGTTCTTTGGAAAGAGGAAGACAGCAGTAAACAAGTGGAACCCAAGATGCAAAGGTTGTGTTCGCGGATTCTCACGCTCCTTATCCCGCTGCACCCCAAGCTAGCCGAACGCTGGGGCTCGTTGGCACTACTGTGGGGAACCGCGTGCTCCATTCGGGCCATAGCTTTTCGCTCCCTGCAGATCTTCAGAGCCCTGCTCCCTGGCACGACATCGAGCGATTTGGCACTATTACTCGCACGATTGTCAAATACAATCTCAGCCCCCGAGGAGAACATAAGATCCTTCAGCAATGAATTGATCCGTACCCTGAAAGTACTGGGCTCCTGCGACTTTCTCGACCCATCTCTTCTGCCACAAATGTTTTGGTGTGCCCACGCATGCCTGACAACTACGGTCGAAGCTGAATTTCTCCAAGCCGTCGCTTTCTTGGAGTCGGTGTTGGGACATCTGGACCTGGACGACGAACACACAATTAGTACGCTGATCTCTCAACGTCCTGCCGAGTGGATGGGTACGAGTTTCCTCCAGCCACCCTTACTTATTGGCCTGCGCTCTTCTACGACGAGCAACGCAACCTTCAGGATGCTGCAAACTCTTGCAAAAGTCAAAGATAGCAACATCACCGATCCGACCCGCGGTCGCCTTCGCGACCTTTACACGGTAGCGCTGCCGTGGTGCTATCGGTCCATGACCGAAGAGATGATAGACCCTGCGTTGCAAGACTTTGCTCAGGACGTAGGCTCCTTGGCAGATCAAGAAAGGCGAACCAGCATCAGTCGCATCATGGCCTCGTTCATCAAGAGACGGTTTCGTACCAAGGAGGACTTTCTTCGGCAATCCGTGGCTAGTCTTCGGGAGCACTACGGCGAGAAGGACTGGACAGAGGTCGTTACCTTACTTGTCGGCCTGGTGCTCAACTCGGAAAAGTGGCTGCGAGTCTCTGCGTTGCAAATCCTCAAGGTCTTATTCCAACAAAGAGAGACGAGAAATCCGGTGGAGCTCCTCGGCTCTGAACTACTAATGCCGTTGCTTCGTTTATTGGAGACCGACTTGGCACCCGCGGCTTTAGAAGTGTTGGAAGAGCCTATGACCATCTCGGGCGGTCCACCGGCTAAGCAGGTTCTAAGGATGAGCCTGCAAATGAAGTTCTTGGTCAGGGACGCCGAATCTGTGACCGATGTATTCGGTATCCCCGATGAGTCTGGTTGGTGCGTCGCTCGACCTGACCGATCTCAAGAAATCTGTCGCACGAACATAATGGCGGTTTTCGAGACGTGCAAGGTCCCTTCAAGACCGTCGCAAATACAATTTGAACCCGATGATATGGAACGTCTGGCGTCGCCAGCTGCATCAGAAGACGACGACCTCGGCGGCCTGGTCCGGAACCTTCACGAGCTTAGTTCATTCTTCCAAGGAGACAACCCCTCTGCGGAAGCTATGCCATCATTGACAGTGCCCAGCCAACAACTCGAGGCCCGAGTCGCTGCCATCTTGGCAAAGTCTACGTCCACGGAACCCTCGAACGAAATTCCGCAAACGCCGTTTATTGATGTGTTCCGCGTCGACAGCATGACCACCACCTTTGGAGACGACCGGTCTGACGACGAGAGCGATTATAGCTCGGATTCGGACGCGTTCGTTTATGACTCACCCGCGGCGTTGGGGGCTATACGAGGCACTAATGGGTTACGATGAGGCAACGACTGTTCACCCCTCCTTTTGTGCGTCACACGCGTTTTTCACGAATGCTCGACCTAAATTAACTCCAATCAGAACGTGCATGCACGTCGCAATCAACTGTTTCTGACGACACGAACGATTTTTTTCATACTTCAATTGTCTGTTTCGGTTCTCTTGGACCATCATTTTTTTTTATCGCCTACATCATCTCATCATCGTTTCTCGTCGCTTTGCATCGTTTCGTTAAGAACATTCGCACCGCATCAGTCTTTTTTTCTCTTCTGCTTTCTGTCTGGACCATCCGCCGAGCGACCACCACTTATCTTACTCACGCCATCTCATGTCTCGATTGTCTCGATCACCTCCCTTCGCATATCAAGAATAGACAGACATCACTAGCATTAGCATTATTCCGTCCCGGGGAGGGTTTAATGTAAATTATAGTTTCACGAAGAATAAAACAACAACTCCCTCAACACCGCTCAAACACGCGGTACAAATCCGGCAGGCTCGCAATTTGCACAACGTCCCGCGTCAGGAGAGACTTGGGAGCAGTCAAGTAGCGTTTCATCGCTGGAAAGAGAACGTGCTCGATCTGCCACTTCTCTGAAGTTTCCTGCTGCTGCGAGCTAGCAGGAGGAGTGTGGTCGCCATCTTTGTCCTTTTCGATCCCTTCGTCATCTTCGTCGCCGTGCTCAGCAGCAACCGAGGCCAGTGGGCCCGGACCGGGCACGTAGAAATACGCGAGCTCCCGCAAAAACGAATCGAAGCACTCTCGCTCACTGTTCCAGTTGACCTTTTTGGCCCATCGACTGAACATCTGCTGCGACCGGAGGTGTGTGAGGCTCACCTGTGGCCCAAGCCGCATCAGAAACAGTGGGAGCTTGTCCAAGTTTGGCGTCAAGTCGTGGATCACCAGAGGCAAGCTGTCGACCATTCCCTCCACGGTGATGCCCAAGGAGAAGTACTCTCTTAGCATGTCTCTGCGGGAGATAAGCATTTGCGTGATCGACTGCGTGGTCGACGTGTAAGCCGAGAGGGAGGAATAAGGGGAGAGTACTGACGTCAACGATCTGCGGTTTCGTAAGCTTGCTGAGGTCCGTATTCTTCTCTGCATCAACTGCCAACTTTATCAGTGGGGACAGCGGCGCCGGCGGATCCAGTTTAAGTCTTGCGAAATTGCCGAACTGACGCAGGCCGAGCTGGTAAAACAGCTCTTCCCTAATTTAACGTCAGTAATTCCCTAACACAGATCTCGTCAGAGGAAACCTACGCCAATGCTCCGTGGTTGACCAGATACAACTTTGTAGAGACTTGCACAACACTGAGCTCTCGAACGAGGTCTACGACGCCGACAAAGACGTGTTTTTGAAGGATTTCCGTCAATTCTGGATTGGATATGTCAGTCGTAAGTCTCGTTAGACCAGCTCCACAACCCACCCATGTGCTTCCCCTTTTTGACATTATCCCTTAAGGTCAATACGCTTGTCAAGTAGCAAGTAGATTGCTGAATCTCCTTAGTCTTCCTCCTTTCCTTCGCAACCTCTGTACCCTGACGCGCGGCCGTGTTACCATGATCCCCAGATTGCGTCGGAGTTGGGAGAAACATCGAGTCGAGCGTCCGGTCCGCACCAGACGTGCGGACTTTGTGCTGTGAGAGAATTTTCTTAGCGGCAGGGGGACCTGCTGGGGCCGGAGACGACGCGGTATCGCTGCCCGCATTGTTTTCGTGTGCTCTCTCCTTCCCTTTGCCGGTGTCTGCGGAAGCGACGCCTCCAGTGAGCAGAGTCTAGACGGAACGAAGAGGCTAGTTCAATGGCGAGATGGGTGAGTAAAAGTAATGCGCGCCAACCTGGTATTCAAACGTCCGCTCCCCGGACTGGGCGAGCTTGGCCTGGATAGCATCTGCTATAGACTCGGTGATCTCCTCTTCTTCTAAAAAGTGAACCTCGCGTTTGGTAGGATGCACGTTGACATCGACCGTTGTGGGGTCGAGATGTATGCTAAAGAACCTTCGTTGGCTTTGGCCCAAAACGACAGAGGAAGAGGGAACTTTACCTGAGGTATATAAATGGCGAAGTGCCTTTTGGAAGGACGCCGGTGTAACAAGCTTCTATGGCCCTCTTGATTCGTGAGGACTCTACCAGACGATCTACAAATGTTTCAGACGACAGAGCGCACAACGATCGAGGAAACTACTTACTGTTTATGAACAGCAAAAAGACCATTTTTTTGGAGTGATAGTTCACGTTGGTAAAGTGCGCTTGAGCTATCCAGCTTCCATCTTCATTAGACTTGCGTTCACTGTCATCTGCATCGCGCTTTCGTTTTTTGGATTTTGGAGGGGAAATGTCGACACTGAGTAGGTCCTTGGCTACTCCGTGTCCGTATAACAAGCGGACTGCCTGCTTGGTCGCAGAAGACGGTGTAGATAGATCAGGG
The DNA here is from genome assembly GCA_003315845.1 of Lactarius trivialis. Taxonomy (NCBI): domain Eukaryota; kingdom Fungi; phylum Basidiomycota; class Agaricomycetes; order Russulales; family Russulaceae; genus Lactarius; species Lactarius trivialis. Next base: position 10,269 of record QFDV01000687.1, read on the forward strand.
GCTGACGTGCCAACCTTGTGAAATACGCGATTGATGAACTCGGCGTACAGATGTACGAGATGGTCCACGCACCTTCTTGCAAAGAAACGAGACGCCAGCATTGTGGACGGCGTATTTGGTGACGACATCCAAGATGCGCGCGTATTCCTCGGAGGAGCCTCGGAGCGCAGATAGGCGGGCAGATACGTTGTAGAACAAGTTCTCCACCTGCATATATGCTACCTGTGAGTGAAAGGTAGATTACCACTACCACCTTCATACATACCGTGACGGTTGTCCCATCGTTCCCAGCGCACGGCTTGGGATCCGCGCTCGACCCTTTTGGACCGGGCACCATTTCTCCATCAACGTATATAGCTCTATAAAACTCATGAGACCGTGGCCTCAAATGAAATGTGTTGGGTACGCACTTCCATGCACAGGTGTCTTTCTTGGTCTTTGTGACGACGGTCAAGTTGGCGACGTGCGATATGGACGCCAGAGCCTCCCCACGAAAGCCATAAGTGGTGAGATGAGACAAGTCAGAAAACTTGGAGAGCTTGGAGGTCGTAAAACGGTGAGCGAGTATAGGAAGATCTGATTTCTGTGTCATGATCGTGTGCTAAATTCAGCGGTCACACCTCTACAGCGTTGAACAGACGAACTCGCCTTTATTCCGCAGCCGTTGTCCTGTATCTGAAGTAGTTTCAGGCCACCGTCCTTGACGGTGATGCGAATGGATGTAGCCCCAGCATCCAGGCAATTTTCGAGCAATTCCTTGAGGGCAGAAGCCGGTCTATGAATGATCTCGTGAAAGTTGACAATGAGACAATTGTCAACGGATCGATTGAAATGAACGCTAGATACCTCACCCGCGGCTATACGGTTGATGACTGCCTCCTGCAACCGACGAATGGGCCGTGGTTCCAGTTGAGGTTCAGTGGTAGGCTCTGCTGTTGGACATGCTGACATGTGAGTACCGCGTCTGCCGAAATAACTTACGCGACTGATTATTTCGGTATGTAACCTCCGTCTCGGTCGCTATTTGCGACTCGGAACAGTCACCATACACCACAACACTCATCCCTCTTCACTCTCTACTTCCATGGCCACCGCAACGGAAACGTTGAACAACTCTCTTGGATCTGTACTTCCACCCCCGGACAAGTATCGCGGCGCAGTAGTAGAGGTGCACAGACGGGTCTCTTCTCGCCCTGCCTAGCTAATCCATCTCCAGGACCTCCAACTACCGCCAGCATTCTCTCTTCCTAGAACTGAGCTTATCGCGCGTGCGATTGAACTCGCATATGACCGTGACTTCTCACACATTCCGTACGTGCTCCTGGGGTTCTCCTCCGGCTGTCGCAGGCGCCCTGCTCACTGCAAGCAGGGTCCTCGGAAAGCATCGTAATCTCTTGGGCTATATCGAAGTTACAACGTTGAAGAAGAAGTGGGAAGCCAGCGAGGTCAATCCCGTGAGTATTTTGCCCTCTTGAATAGTAGAACGAGAATGCGAGCTCAAACAAGAAGTCTTAATCGTCTCATCCTCATCCATAGACAGACACGATCGCGTCCTGTATGACCAAGTTCAATCGCTCGCCCAAGACAAACCCGTATACGATCATCACTCCTGACACCCCACTGGCCGAGTTAGAAAGTTTCCTGAGGAACCACATCTTTGCGCTCAGTACGTTGTTCTCTTGTCTGCAAACCGTGGTCTCACGTACTCCGTCAGTCACGGATTACGAGCGCAAGTTCGTCCTTGGTGTAGCGACGTCTCAGGACCTAGAGGTGAGCCACCACTCTGGTGATCCGTTCGCTTCTGACCCGAGCTCGCATCATACCAGGCATTCGTTTCGCGGCGTGGCATTTGATCCGATTACTTGGCATCTATCTTGATTTTGTTTATCATCTGTAAATTGGGACCATGTTTCGCCAATGACCGAAGGCTTTAAGACGAGCTTGTGTGGAACGGTATTTCAGTGAAAAGGTGGAAGAGCGCGATAACCACGACACGGAAAGCCGTGCGGCATGCCCCGAAAGTATACCCCGCCAATTCAAAGTCAACCCGAGAACGTCTGTAAGACCGTACGAAACATGCCAAAGCGGAAGATTCTCTCGGAGGCAGTGACATTGATGTAGTACAAGAAGCACGATATCTCCCAATGGTGTGAGCTAGGATACCTGAACCAATCAAGGAGCGCGACGACAAGCTAGACGATAAAACAGAACATCAACTATTCAAAACCATCCAATCTAGTTGCCGGCATATTTCTGATGTCTTCGTCAGGGTCGCACATTACTCCCTTGTTTACCCTTCTCCCAATAACTGAGCGCCTGATCGTACCCTCCCAGTTCTTGAACCACCGGCCCTCTCTCTCCCCGATTAGAATCCTTGGTCCCTCTCCCGTCTCGTGGATTTCGGGGCCAGTGCCAGGCACTGCATTAAGTGGTACTTCTGCCCAGCGTTTGAGTGCATATGCACCGCCTCCTACTTCCCAGCGACCACCACCGCGGGGATGCAAATGTTGGAACAACCATATCCATGGATAAATCAGCGTAATAATGAGAAAGAATTTCATCCCTGGACTTGAAATGGCTCGCGAAATGTCCATATCGGGGCGCACGATCACTTTATTGTATTTCGACTGGAACTCGACTTGGATGTGGTCACCGCGGTAGTGCGTAGACTTGATGGCTTGGCGAATGGCCGCTTCGAGAGTTTTGAGGTCCCAGCCATAGACGACCTATTACAATTCATTAGTTTCGTGCGACAAAATCACCCTTCCCACCTACCTTTGTGTATACGAATTCTTTGAGAATCTTTCGACTTTGGCAGTAATCGTCCACCCACTGGCGCAGCGTCCAGGATGATCGGAGAACATCAACGCGATGAGGCTGCTCGACCGCGCCAATCGGTAAATTGGCAAGCCGCTCCTGCGCGACCCATGGCGGTAGGCCGCGGGAACGACGCTGTACCAGCCACGCTTCGAATGAGTCGATCTTCGCGAAGTCCGCCTTGGTCGTTGCCCCAGGGGGCCCTACTTCCATGCTCATGAGACCCCTATAGGCAGGTTCCTCGTCTCCCACCGTCCACTGTGTCGCGCGTTGCGGGACTGGATGCTCAATCGTGAAGTCGAAATCGGTGACGGTTTCTTTGCGGTACTCTGTTTCCGTATGCCGACGGCCCTTCGAGTCGGTCCTTTCGACCTCATGGGGGCGGGTTTCTTCGTGTGTGCCGCGGCAGTGAATGAGGAAGGTCGGAGGTGTCTCTGCCTGTGAAAGCAAGAAACGATAGAGCGCTTCACCTGCGAAAGGATATGTAGCCGCAACAGATTGAGCGCGTGCCCGACCCATCACGCACCGTCTTCGTTGAGATGGCGGTCATGGCTGATGATCTCGCCATCTTTCGACATCGAATGCTCTGCGTTATAAGGCGTGAACTCGGGAGGCTCCTCCCCCCCTTCTTGGAAAGGCTCAACAAAACCGTCGATATCAACGAGCAGGTGCCCAACACTCTCTTCAAAGGATGGAGGAGGTGGGACCATAGAAGATCCAGCTTCGCTGACAGCGCTATTACGCGATAGAGGCTGTTGGGAGACTTGGCCTTTGTCTGGGGATGGAATTATGGTCATGGTGGCAGTTGTTCGTCGAAAAGCGCGACTGCGCGGCAAGAGCAGGCACCGCCGCACCGCCACACGGACCAGTGTTCTCAACAACGGACTTCACAACGACACTCATGCAGTACTCATATATTTCCGCTATTCCGCTATCATGGGCAGTGCTCACTCAGGACCCGGACAAGGACTGCCAAGGAGCTGTGTTGACTCATCGCTTCGACAGTACTGCAACCGAGTCCGAGTCATATCTCGGCTACTTCGAGTCACGGACCAGTGCGTAATTGCTAACACGTTCGTCGTCAGCCAATGACTCATGATGCATGATAGTGAATGCGTGACAGCTATAAATGCCCGACTGGACTGGTCGTTACCGTCATTCACTCGCAACATCCAAACACTTGCACTCTTACACGACAGCATACCATGTCCCACCGCTGCTCTTACCGCAAATACATCGCGACAACCATGTCTGCACCTACACCCACACCTACACCACTACCAGACCCACGCAAGCTAGCCAACAAACGACGACGCAAGGCAGGCAGAGAGGTAACAACCGTTGTACCCCTTTTCCGCCGGTTCGCTCCTAACATCTGTCTCTGTTGCACAGCGCCACGAGGAGCGCAAGACACAGACGAAGGATATCGCGTACCGGCGGCAATGCGAGTCCATCGAACGCCGTCCTGGACTGCAGGAACGGCTGCTCAACCAGGGCACGCTGGCCTTCACAGGGCGGGGTCTCGACAACGTCCGTACGCTCGCCTCGCACATCCGGGACGACTCGGACACGGATACGGATATGGACGACTATGAGGTCGATGAGATTGAGGATGTCGTCCCTCAGACGCGGTTGACTTCCGGCGCGGCGTTGCTCGCGATGGCCCGGCCAGCTAAGACCCGTCGTCCACTCCCGCAGACCACGGACGGCGAGGCATTTGAGATTGTAGAAATTGACGGTCGGTTCGTGGCGTTTGATGAAGACGGTTGGGAGATTCTACCCGACGAGAGCGCAGGACCATCTTTTTTGTACTCGGAGATCGTACGCGGTGACGCGCGATGATCTGGATTACTGAGGGGGGAGGGAGTGAGGAGGAGACGGACGTTTTCCGGTTCGCTGGGCGATGCCGACGATAGCATAGGGAAAACATCTCGCTACCATTTTACGGTGCCCTAATACATACATACAGTAGATGGCGTCTGGTATACACTTTTCCGGACCGGTTTTGAACTTCGTGCTGCTACTAAGTTGAACATTTAACGTTCAGGCCAAACACATACCAGAAGAAGAAAAGAAGAGACTTGTTTAGGAAATCTACGCGTTTTGGGCAACCTTGGCCTTGATTTCGTCTACGACTCCCGGCTCCGCGAGTGTGCTAAGGTCACCCAGTTGGTCACCTTCGCCCGCAACAATCTTGCGCATGATGCGACGCATGATCTTGCCTGAGCGCGTCTTGGGAAGGTCGTGGACAAGATAGATCCTCTTTGGCGCCGCGAATGGACCGATCACTTTACGGACCTGGAGGATGAGCTCTTTAGACAGTCCTGTCTCATCGTTCGGGTCGTATTTGAATTCACTAGTAGGGGAGATGTGTTAAAAAGGAAAGTGCGCTCAGTTAGAAAACGACTTGCGGTTTGAGGGTGACGAATGCGTAAACTGCTTGACCGGTCAGCTCATCGGCACAGCCAACAACTGCGGTCTCGGCGACACCAGGATGCAGGATGAGCGCCGACTCGATTTCTGCAGTCGACAGGCGATGTCCAGAGACATTGATGACGTCTGTGCCACCACGTAAGTACTGAGATAAGAGTCGGGGCAAGGTTCAGCGCTCACCATCAACACGACCCTTGATCCAAATGTAACCGTCCGAATCACGAGCAGCGCCATCGCCTGTATAGAAAACACCAGGGTAAGGCTTCATGTAGGTTTCTAGGTAGCGCTGATGATCCTGGAATACGCTGCGGGCAATCGAAGGCCACGGCTTTCTCAGAGCAAGCACACCCTCGACATTGTTGCCCACCAGTTCCTAAGAATGAATGCATTTTAACTCCTAGAAACCAGCACGAGATCGACAAGCGAACGTACCTTTCCGGTGTGGGGGTCGAGGATAACGGGGTCAATGCCAAAGAACGGCACAGTTGCGGAACCCGGTTTTGTCTGGATCGCACCAGGGAACGGGGTGATGATGATGCTCCCCGTCTCGGTCTGCCAAAAGGTGTCGACGATGGCACACTGGCGGCGTCCGACGTGCTCGTTGTACCAGTTCCAAGCCTCTGGGTTGATTGGCTCGCCAACACTACCAAGAACCCTTAACGAGCTCAAGTCGTGGTTCTCCACATGATGCGCGCCAAGGCGACGCAAGAGGCGGATGGCTGTTGGCGCGGAGTAGAATTGCGTCAGCTTGTGCTTCTCGACAGTCTCCCAGTAACGCGATGGCGTGGGATAGACAGGGGTCGACTCAAAGACGGTGGTAGTAACGCCGTTTGCGAGTGGTCCATAAACGATGTAACTAGAGGGCAGGTTTGTCAGTTAATGCGCGGGGAAGGTGAGGCGAATAAGTATGTACGAGTGTCCGGTGATCCAACCAACATCGGCCATGCAAGCAAACTTGTCATCCGGGTGGAGGTCGAAGACGTATTTCACAGTCAGGGCTGCACCAAGCAGGTATCCACCGGTTGTGTGCACGACACCCTTGGGCTTGCCAGTTGAACCGGACGTCTGGGAAAGAGTTGTTCAGACTTCGAACTGAAATGCATGGTCATGCGGATATCTTACATAGAGGATAAACAATGGGTCCTCTGACGACATGATCACCGGTGGGCAATAGTTGGGTACCCGCGCAGTCTCCTCATGCCACCATTTGTCACGACCTTGCGTCCATGGAACGTCGTTCCCAGTGCGCTTGAGAACGACGACGTGCTCAACATGCGGGCACTGCTTGAGAGCAGAGTCGACGATGGCCTTGGTCGCGATCGACTTCCCACCACGGCGCCCTTCGTCAGAAGTGAGGACCACGCGGCTCTTGCAGTCATTGATACGGTCGCGGAGAGCCTCCGCAGAGAAACCGGCAAAGACGACAGAGTGGACAGCACCGATGCGGGCACAAGCTAAGAAGGCAGCGACGGCCTGCCATGCCATGGGAAGGTAGATGGAGACCGTGTCGCCTTTGTTGACACCAAGGCCTTTGAGGACGTTGGCCAGTGAAGAGACCTCACGCAGCAGTTGGGCGTAGGAGATTTCAGCGCCTTCGTTGGGCTCATCGGCCTCGTAGATAATCGCCGTCTAGCGTAAAAAAGTTCAATATACGAAAGTAGCATTGGGCCAATCGCAATCGGATAAGCGCCTACCTTGTCCGGATGTTTGAATGCCCAGCGATCGACACAGTTGTAGGATGCGTTCAGGCCTCCTTCAGGAAACCAGACAACATCGCCTGTTTCGAATCCACCCGCTCTGACGGTCTGGAAAGGACGGTCCCAGTCCAGAGTTTCGCGGGCGACCTGTGGCAAAGCTGAGTACTAAGTAATTATCACTGAAAATCAGCACATCATAAACGTGCCTTTGCCCACCACTCGTCAGAGCCAGGACCAATTGTCTGCACATGAGCGGCTTTGTATTCGTTAATGGTGGGTCCGACATGCGGTTTCTTTGGCCCGTTTTTCAAACGAGGCGCAACAGGGTGAATAGGCACTGACACAGGGGATTCAGCCATTTGGGGTGTAAGAGGATATTGTGATGATCAGCAAGTTAGATCATTTTATAAACGGTGTGCAAGTAATCGTTTCCCGATATACCCAAACACCGTGTGACCCAGGGGAGGCACGTGTCGGGGTTTGCCCACTTACGGATAGCGTCCTGACCTGAGGGCGAAAATGCGGGACGGGACGGGCGCCCTGAGCGCCTCGTGGGAGTGACAGGAGCGCGCTGGAGCGCCCCGATCAACCGACGCTTACGGTATCATACCATAATCATTCCAGGTCTGGACGCGCTCACCAACGCGACAATTTAATTCCTTTGACATGTCTCCCAAAGCGCAATCAAAACGTGCCAGAGTACAGCAGAAATCTTCTCGTCAGAATTCCAAACCGCCAAAGAAAAACGTAACACCACCACCCAGTGAAGACGAAACAGAGCCTGAGGACGCAGTCAATGAGGCGTTCCTGGCGGAAGACGATGATTTCGATGGAAAATCACTGCACAGTGACGCACTGGATGAGGACAGCGATCCAGAGTCAAGCCCCACTCGTGTTGGTGGGAAACGGAAGCGCCCGACGCCCGTCAAGCCGCGCGGCGCGAAGGGTCGCACTCCTCGCAAGAAGCGTAAAAGCGCCCACAGTGACGAAGACGAGGAAGAGGGATACACGGAGCTGAAAGAGGGCCAGGAGATTGTTGGGAGAGTTGTCGAAGCACCGAAGACGGGGAGAGGCACGTACTGTATTCATATGAATCCGACAGTCAAGATAGAAGCCCGGTTTGCCTCAGTTCCCCCAGGTCAGATATCTCAAAACTCGTTCAACTTCCTTTCGCAGCTAAAAAAACCCGAGTGCAACGATCGCGAGTGGTGAGTGTGTTGATAACTCCATTGGATATATGTGATCGAACTGGGTTCAGGTTTAGACTACACGGTGTGTTCTCTGAAGATTACTAGCCTACACGTTTGATGACGACTCGTTCTCAGAACCCGTGTTTCGGCTGGCTGAGACGGAGTTCAAGTTCTTCGTAGAAAGTTTAACGGATCTGTTTACCACGGTTGACCCACAGATCCCGGTACTACCACCGAAGGACGTGATTTACAGAATATACCGAGATGTATGTCATCCAACTCTCCTACATACCCACGCCGTTGAAATTGTGCAGGTTCGGTTCAGCAATGATAAGACGCCGTATAAAACAAATTTCTCGGCGACCTTCTCGAGGAGCGGGAGAAAGGGAATATTCGCTGGTTGTATGTCATTGTGCGCTTCAGTACGTTCTGCCTTCGTAACTAATTTCACCTCCTATAGACCACATGTGCGCTCGTTTTACGTCCTTCTCTGTCGTATGCAGTATGTGCTGAGTCCAGGCATTGGTTCCACAGAATAAGTGAGAGCAGTCTCTTCCAAATGACGTGGCTCCTGATTCACAATCGTCATCACATTTTCAGTTCAGCCTGGTGGCAGAAGCCTCCTTGCATCCGGGACCTGGTGTCCCGGAAAAAATGAGCTTGCAACCATTCGCTCGCATATCCAGCGCAACCCTTCTCGTCTACGTCAAGTTATCAATGCTCCACTCTTTGTCAAGAATTTCGGTCCGGCAACGCCGACATCTAAGGGAAAGGGAGGACGGCAGAACATTTATGGAAGGGACGATGAGCTCAAGACGGCACCCAAGGGCATCGCCAAGGACCATAAGTGGGTTTTTTTCACCATCGAATAGCTGCGTCGAGGTGAATTAAGAGGTGCAGGGACATCGATCTTTTGAAGTGTCGCTCATTCGTTGTCCTGCATCAATTTACCGATGAAGAAGTTTTGAGCCCAGATTTCGGACAGACGGTGATGGAGGTTGCAAAGGCAGCCAAACCTCTTGTGTATTGGTACGGCCATCATTTTATTTTAGTGTCCGATGGCATTGATTTGACAGTGCTAATAGTATGAATGATTACATGACTGTGGGCGGCGGCGATGATGAAGGGGAAGAAGCTCTGGACTCCAACGCCGAGGATGGGGATCAAGAGCAGCCTGTGAGCGATTGAGCTGATCCAGGTGCCTCTCGCCAGTGCAGCGCTTGTCTGTGGCGCTTGTGGGCATGAATAGAATTCGGCCCGAATGGGCGTACTGCACCCTTCACTTGCCTGGGATGTACTGGACATTCTCATATGATTGTTGATATCTTCTACTCCAATCCATCCTGAACTACACAGACTAACGGCAGTGCAACCTCACTTTGCGGCAGCCTGTTCTCCTTGGCCTGTGGCCTGATAGCCAAAGTCGCGCAGCACCCTAAGTGCCATAATTCGGCTACTCGGCACCAGGGATTCGTAACTAGGATTCAACACCCTACAGTTTCGCTCTCATTGTCCCGTGCCCTTTAATCAGTACGCTAGGCCGTAGAGATGGGATGCTTTCCAACATATGTGGGCTACGCAGTTGGAACGTGCTCCGGAGACGGCGTCAGTCATCACAGTCAAACAGTTCAGTGTAGTGCAGTAGGGCCCGCGGACACTCAAAACAAGAGGGTTATGAATCAAATTGAGAGAGCAGTTGCAGAGATAAACGGGCGAGCTACTATGATTTATCATCCTCTTTTCCTGTTTGAGGGTTCTGGTATTGCTTGGCCCACTATGGAAAGAAGATTAGGGATGCACGGGGCGACGAGATGTGAGACACGCTAAACATACTCTCATAGAAGGAATGGGACGAATTGGTTCATTGTATCGATACTAGAAGGATGCCGTTTTACTCTATGAAGCAGGATATATATGCAGCAAGAGCACCCACCTCTTTGTCTGCACTGACTGTCCAGACACCGTATGACACTCCAAGTATTCCCGCAAACAAGATGGCGGTATTTGCCTTCCAATTTGACGGTCGCGTCCACCAGCCACCTGTAGTAGAATATGTGAGGGTGTGACCAATTAGTGTTTTTCGAATGCACCTGCTGGCGTCCACACTTCCTTCGGATAGGGATATCTGGCACCACCGCCCTTTGCGAAGGAATCACATCAGACCTGCCGATGCGTGTAGACAGACGCGTCCGGGCTCACCATTGTTAACTAAAGAGTCAGTCGGAGTTGGTCAAGCTGGGTTGGCCAGCGATTTGTGGCCGGAGCAGCTCCCGGACTTTGCCGGCTACTTCTAACCATCCACCCGTGGCCATGTCTGCCAGCCGTGTATCTGCCACGCGCGTTCATTTGTTCAATCTTCATCCCTCTGCAGGTTCTCGACACACAGTGAGCCATTTTTCCTTCTGGTTGAGACGCATGATTTTTACGTCTACATGACCCCCAAAGCAAAAGCGTCTTGGTCGTGGTCGCAGCTCTGGACTGGGGAAGACCTCTGGACGCGGACACAAAGGCCAGAAGGCGCGGTCTGGCAACGGAAAGCCCAAGGCTGGTTTCGAGGGCGGTCAGACTACTATTTCTAAGCTCTTTCCAAAGAAGGGTTTCACCAACTCGTACGTGTTGTGCTGTCGCGTCCTTCACGAGACGTGACCTACCATTTGCAGTATCAATGGCAAAACTTATGCTCCCGTGAACCTTGATCGGATAGCCCATTGGGTCGAGCAAGGGCGATTGGTATCTTCCCCCGACAAACCCATCACCGCAAGGGAGCTGGTGTTGAGCGGGTGCATACACAACGCCCATGACGGAGTCAAGCTCTTGGGAAACGTGCGCCACCTTGTCCCCTTCTTTTGTCTCTTGACTTAAAGACTGGTGTTACTAGGGCTCAGAAAATCTCAAGGTGCCAATACACATAACACCATCTCGCGCCTCCAAGTCCGCCATCGAAGCTGTCGAGAAGCTGGGAGGCTCTGTTTTCTGCAGATACTTCAACCGGTTATCCTTGTATGACAGCGTGAAAGGGCGCACGGACCGTGTTGATGCGGCACCCACGCGTCGCCAGGATATCCGTATGTCTCCATGACTGTATCGGATGTGGTTTTTGCTAAATCCAAATTTTAGAATGGTATACTAGTTGGAAGAATCGTGGTTATTTGGCACCAGAGAGCATCGCTAAAATGCCCATTGTACAGGAGCGGTGGCGAGAGCTCTCTGAACAGTTAACGCGATTTAAAAATGAAGAGTTTAAACGATAGACACATAGCCTTCCCTTGACACTCTCATTGATCCGGGTGCAATTTATTATGCAAAAGCGTCGGGAAACAGCACATAATATGTCACATTAACTAGCCAAGAATTTCTCGAAACCCGGTCCGATCATGATTTTCTTTTGTGGCCCGAACGAGTTACAGAATGGTAAAGAAAAAGAAAGAAAGAAGTGAGAGAGGCCCAAGCGAATGTTCTCTGGTTGATTGGTCGGTGTCTTGTCGACTTGGGGCTGGCAAGGAACACGTGCTCTAGTGTTTCCCTACTAGGAAGCGCGTGCCTGTCAGTGCAGCTTCACACACCCTGCCGCCTGATGTCCCTGTCCCCCATCCCATTACCATGTTCAATTCTGTAACAAATTATGTATACGAGCGACGCAAGCGACTAGCCCGAACTGCTGGCGTAGTTGGGGGTATCTATCTCGTTGGGCAGTACGCCTCGGCACGGATTACGGACATGCGCGACCGGGTCCGAGAAGAACGGTTAGCAAGAGAAAAGTACGGGCCAGTTAACATCGTATCCTTTTATTTTTGACCTTGCGTAGTATACGCAAACGTTTCCGGCAGAATATCCAGGATACCTCGTTCACGATTATGACTTACTTGCCGTTGCTCAGCAAGCACATCCTAGACGAAATGGACGTCGAGGCGCTGACCGCCGAGCTTCAGTCCCTCTCACGCGCCGCATCAAAGAAGCAGCGCAACATCCCACCAATCCAACAGGAACCAGCCGTCCGTCCCCAGCTGCAGCAGTCCCCAAAAGTAGGATCTGCGTGGTCTGTGGAGTCCAGCGTAGAACTTGTGGGTTCTTCGGACGCTCGTTCAGAAGCTAGCTCTGCGTCCTTTTTATCCGTCTCCCCGCGTCCCGAGGCTTCACAGTTGGCGGACTCTACTGCGAGCTGGGTTGAGCCACCACAATCTCCGGAAGCGCCGTCGTTAGAGAGGCCGGGGACCTCGTCAGTTCCCTTGGCACCCCCCAGCGAAGCAATGTCAGAATCGGTTGTGTCGAGCTCCGTAGTCAGCAGCAGTAGCGATTCTGGTCTCGTGAGTAGTCGTTCGACGTTGACCGTCGCCTTTGACCCCTTTATCACCGTCCCAGGCTGACTTATCTCAAAAGAGCGCTTCTACAAGAAGCAAAGCGGAGCTTTGGAGAGAGGTCAAAATGCTTAGTGCGTCGCTACCATTCGTCTTGTCTCGTGGTAATGTTCTCAACTTTTTGTCTCGCCAGCCGTTACAAGAACGCTCACGGTTCTCTACTCGATAACCCTCCTGACCATTTTCACCAACATCCAGCTCTCCCTCCTTGGTCGATACAAGTACATCCAGTCTGTCATACAGGTGGAGCGTAGTGAAGATGCACGTGCGCGACGCCAGTATGAATCTTCCGCTTCGGCGATGCTATTCTCGTCTCTTGTCGACCCTGATATCGAAGCTTTCATCGGTCAGAGAGCTAGGTGGGAAGATGATAGCATATGGCGCGAGGGCGTGGACGCAGAGACGGAACGCAAATTCCTTACACTCAGTTGGTGGATCTTGAATGTTGGCTGGAAGGATGTTGGCGAGCGTGTACGGAGAGGGGTTGAAGAAGTGTTTGAAGGGTAAGCACTCCACTCTTGCTAAACAGAATGGCGTTCACGGAAGTCATCCAGGATATCACTGAAGAGCAAAATTGGCACTATCGAGTTGCATAGGTTGATAAGTGACGTCCGGCGACGCGTCGAGCACGAGATCACCTTCGAGGGCACCGAACGCAGAATCAAGTAAATGGCTCACACCCAAACACGTTCTTCAGAGGACTGATTTATTAATTTTTCATAGCTTTCTTTCCACTCTCATGCCACCGACGTCTTCAGCACTGTCACACCTCCTCACGCGCGGTGGCTTCCCCCCGACACCACATAGCGATACGCACGAACCTGCATTCACGGCACTGCTGGACGAGACACGTGACTTGCTCACGTCGTCCGACTTTGCGCTTGTTTTGGAGCGCGCTCTTGATCGCGCAACCGCCTTACTCTTTGATGGCCTTTCCCAAAACGTCTTCGTAGGTGAGGAGGGCGAAGGTGAGGTGCGGCTGCGTACTGCGGGCGTGCTGCCAGGTCTTGCAAGATGGAGCAGCCTCGCGCTGAATGGAATGCCAAACGAGCTCGTCGATGTTCGCACCTTTTCTTTCACACAGAGGTCCTTGACATGCTGACCCGATGAACACAGAGTTTGTCAGATTTGCACGAAGTGGCGGGCTTTTCGGCAATCATATACTCGAATTACGGGGATCGTTTCCGGTAAATGGACAACGTACTACATCGCTTTGACCAGGTTTGCAAACAACTGCAAGTTATTTAAATACCACACATCTCATTGCCTTTCTTTGTACCAAGCCTGAGAGCCTCGCCGTGACCTTGATTGGTTACAGTCTTCGTGAGAGGATTTGCACCGCCCCCTAAGAGATTTGGTTTGAATAGGTATCCAACGATAACGCAAACGGAAGACAAGTAGATCGAGAGAATAAACTTTATCCAATCTGTCGTTGGTTCGCAAAACCTGACAACACAACATCGACTAAGCGATTGTCATAGCAGCCGTTTTGGGCATAGAAACGGCGACATTCACTGACTGACTCAGCCAAGGGAGCGTGCGATATGCAAAGGCTGCACTTACAGTACTGTATCACAGCGGTCTACCCCAAATTTACCGAAGGATTTTTCTTCAAATTACAACGTCACTCACATGATAAGTACTCGCTATCTGTTGTCCGAGAAATCGCAGAGCTACATATCCATCAATCACGCCCTTTCTTTGCAGTAGTACACAACCTCGAGTGGACCGACGCAAGAATCAGTCGACATTATCGTCGACATCCCCCAGGATCACAACGTCACAAGGGGAGCGTAAACCCGACGCGAGATCGACATTGATGACCGTCTTGCAGGGAACTGTTGTCCCATAAGTTGACCGAAAACGACGGAAAAATGAGTGAGCTGACAGAAAACATTGGTGATGAATGGAGAAGAAGCGAAGTATCTGAAAGTCGATCTGGCGATGTGATACAGTTCAGTATGCTTTCAGATGTTATCGTGTAAAACAATACACGGCTTACCCATAGTATCACCGAGTGTACTTACTTTACCTGTCGAAGGACACCGAAATGTCCATTGTAGACACGTCGTTTTTGGAGAAACTCTTTACGAGAGTTTTGCGTGACACTGGCTGCCCAGCTGCATGGCTATGATATAATTATCAACATTGGTGGATGTCATGACCGAGAGAACACAAGGTTGATCAGATCAGACTCGGAGTTACTGCAAGGATAAGCAAGTACGGGACGCCGAGGCTCAGCAATGATTAATGACTTCTGTTGTCGATGGATGCGAAAGGATGAAGTATCAAAAGTATGACAAGTGAAACATGTCCTGTCGTGAATGCCGGACCACCTTCAAAGGATCTGGTACTACCTATTCTATCGCTTGGAAGAATGACATTCAAGTTGACACGAGAGGACGGAACAAGCCGCTTCATCGACAAGGTGGAGTGTGCGTCGAGACTGCCATATTTCTCAAGTTGGTCGGTGATACAGCAACGCTCAGGACGCCAAAACCTCGGCATGGAGCCAACCTTGTTGTAGTTTCCGCAGGTTGTTGTCACTCCTGCTCGGTTGTTTAGTCACTGGAGTTGGTCCCTGAGAATTGTGGGGCCTGTAGGACACATAACTCGGATGCGCGCATGACGGGGCAGTGAATCAGAATAGGCGAGCTCCCCAGTTTTGGATTCCCTGGGACCAAACATGGCCAGCACTAGTCATGTTTCATTGGTGCCATGTTTCATAGTGCGGTGAAGATGTGGTTCAAGTAAACACTGCGATCAATCAGAGCCAGCGCGATCGGTCCCATCGGTCCGGGAAACCAGTATTTTGGATCACTGCACGCACGCAATCTAACTTACGCTGCAGTAAGGCAGGTCTCATTAGGAACCCGCACCCCCCTAAAACCTTGTATTTCTTCTTCTTCTCATCCAAATCAAAATATTATTATTATGCAAAAATAAAACATGAGAAGGAAAGATGATCTGATTCTCTACAAGTCTCATGTTTTACATTTTCTTCTTTTGTAATAAATTATGGAGCAAATTTATAGTGAGGGGGGGGTGCGGGTTCCTAATGAGACCTGCCTTATAGTAGAAGCTCATTTGGACCAAGATTTGGACACCACCTTCAGTTTCAGAAAATAGAATTGACTATTTTTCTCGCAAGTAATCCCTACCAATCGATAATAGTCCCGACAGTGACTCGGATACAATATAGATTTACTGTAGTAGACTCGGATACAAAAGTTCACCAATGTTCGTTATGTACACGTATCTCTTCCTCACCCCACACTCCGCCATAACTCATAGCCTGACCTGTCCACGAACGATATGGGTGAAGGAGTCAACTGTAGGGTCATTACACACGACAGCGAAGTCTCTTCACTCATGCTGATTACATGCTCAGGCCAACGTTATGCCAAGTGCTGTAGCCAGGAGTGCAAAGACACCGCTTGCGACGAGGCGACCCGCGTCCGACGACCCGGAAGAACTTGAACTTGAACTGGCTGAAGACGATGAAGACCCTGAAGACGCCGACGTAGCAGTGGGCGTAGACGTCGCCACCGCATTCTGACCACCTGTCACTGGGCCATTATCGGATACCTATTACATGGCGCACGAAAAACGTCATTTAACATTTGTAGCATAAAAGAAGGGTGACCTACGGTCTTTTCATTTGAACCAATGGCCTTCGCAGCGGCCAAGAAGGCGGCATAGGTATTCCCAGTGGACGGGGCGTTGATAGAACTGCAGGGATCTGTTAATACATAATGCTTTTTTTTTTTAGAAAAGTCAGTTCGTGACTTGATACTCACCCAACCATTCCGAGGCCACAGTGTTCCGGCGCTTTGCAATAGAACCAGACCGCTGTCGCGAGAATTAACGAACGATGAACGAAAAAAGTGGCGGTGACGGAAATGTTGGCTTACGCTCTTGATCATTGACGATCGTGAGAGTGAACTGCTTCGAGGTCTGTAGGCCGGAATCAAAACCGCCAGACGAGCCGTTGGTCGCTGCCAAATAAACGCAGGGGTTTTCGAACGTAGATTGTGTGACGGAATGAACAACGCTCCTGTGATGTGTGAGCACCATCGTAAATACATAACATAAGATAAAAATTGCACGGGAAGATGAAAGTCACGGTAGTGCCATTTGACGCGGTGATGTTCGACGGGTTGAACGACAGTGCACCGCTGGGGCCAACAGCGACCTGAGGGACGTCAACAAAGATAGAAGAAACAACAAATGCGCAACGGACGTTGATGCTGTTTGAGTTTCCCGAGGCTGACGGTGAGGCGGCGGCAGAGGTACTAGACGCTGAAGACGTAGCATTGCTGCTAGACTGGGCATTGACAATAATTGGGAGGAACACAGCAGTCAAGGCGAGAGAGAACTTCATGGTCGTGGGCAAGGTTACAGAACAGATTCTTAGGCTGCCAAGGAATTGCGAATACGAGGGGTGTGTAACGGAGGGTCGTTGGATGGTTCATGGAGTCCACAATCCTTCTTTTTAAAGTAGCGCGAGCCTGAGGCTTGCCAGCGGGCGGTGGTATACATAGATTTGATACCGGAGCTGTGGCGTGGGAGCAATGGTGGTGAAACAGCACTCTTCCGCCTGCCGCTCCACCACCACGCTCTGATCATTCAATTGACCATGTTGCTGCGGAATTTCGGAACGAATGAGATTAAATAAATGCTGAGTCTTATTGCCCTCTGTCCATTGGCATATCCCTCTTTCCCAGTGCCAGTGGACCGGCCGTAATAATCTGGACGCAATGGCGATTCCATTGTTGCTATATGTGTTGGTGCTGATCGATCGAGCGCCGATATCCGGAGCCCTCTTCCGCTTCGTATGCCGCGGATGTGGACAGGTTAGGCAAGATAATCCATCTTACGCAAGAAAAATGCGTACAGCGCATTCAACTCTGATAAAGGGGATTGCAAATAATAGGTCATGCCGTCTCAAAAGCGATCCAGGCATGCTCGGAACACGGTGTGAGTAGACCGCCTGCAGGGCGGAAGGGGAATGCGCAGCAGCGTAACAAATTTGTTACGTGAGCTAGGCCCTTATTCAATTGCATAACTTACAACCGCGCACGGGCGTTGTTGGGGGCAGTACATCACGGCCGCCGTGACGAAAAAAGTTCATCTACAGTCCATACGGCACCCTCGCAACCAGTTTTGCATTGGGCGGGGTTTGTATGGGCACACGAATGACACGCCTTGCTGTGCATGACTCCAGGTGTTCGATCACAGGTCTGACGAATACTGTACGACACAACTTACTTGTCCATCACTTCTGACAGCGACACTTCGGATTCTGGCTTCTAAGCTAAGTCAGAAAGTTTGGTTGGCGTACATGAACGAACCACAAGCTCTGACCCCATATCCGACAAACTGGCCGATGTCGACCAGAGGAGCTGCAGGGCCCGAGTCCTCGTGATATTGTGAGTAATTTGTACGCGTCGATATGTATATTCTTTGGACGCGTTAAGGACGCATGACTAATTACTCCCACTCTAGCAAATGTCACCAGTTCATCACAATCCCCACCAGCATCTCTTTCGCACTCTGGCTCGACGGATCCGTCTGTAAAATGTCTCTCAACCAACGTCTCTTTCAAAACCTACGCCCACCGTGAATGTCTTCGTGTAAACTTCTAGAGTGATGTGCGGATCCTTCTCCATAGTTAACTTGGTACATCCAACAGCAATCATCCTTCCACAGGACCAACGGCACGACCTTGGCTACCAGCGTCATGTCCTTGTTTACTCGCGTTCTCCCTCTCTCCAGTTTCTTCCTCGGTCGTAGAGGTGACCGTGGAATCGATAACAACAGCGGCGGTCAACCAAATTCTTCCCTCAACGGGGGGCCTGCTGGAAATCTGGCTGTTTGTGTCAAATGCTGCCGTACTGAATCCGCTTTGAACCTCTACCTTACAGCTAAAGGAGGTGACGGTCCAATTCATATTCATCGCTTTCAGCCCAAGAATAGGAATCGCGACTACGCTGTACGCCATTGCTTCCAACAAGACGTGCAACGACAAGTCTATTGTATACACGACTCTCACCAGAGTCACCACCGACAGCCCTATGTATGCTGTTCTAAGTGCCGTCCTAAATCAATCTAACGTCATGCCCGACAGGCCTGACATTTAGGCGATTTTGACGCGGATCAGTTGACGAGCGTTTCGTCCGCCGATCCTCCTACTTATTTAGACGTAGCTTTGGCTGCGTGCAAAGCCCTTCTCTAACTGAGGTGAATGCTGTTGCTCATTCCTGCGTGGATGGCGGACAAAGCGACAACACAGGTGTGACTTACAGCTCTCACGATGGCTGCTCCCCGCAATGGAAGCCGGCGTGGGACATCAGGGTCGAAGGGACAGAAAGGCATCAGAAACCCCGTCATCTACGTCTGACGTCCTGGTATCTATTTCTCGCGCCACCGAGGATAATAGTGGCCCACCCAGTTTACGAGGAAACGTCGGACCTTAACAACTGACGAGCTCAACCAGTTCTTGGCGGATACGAGGATTAACCTGCCAGTGTTTCCTAAAGCTTTCTCAGAAGCGACTTTGTTGGCAACGCCGAATCAGTCGCCGATGTTCGGGTGTTCTGCGTCACATAATCACTCACATTTACTTTGACAGGTCTTAAAGCCACGATCAACGATACGCGCATGACATTTCGTACTACAATCAGCCAGAAATCATTACCTCCAGGAGCGATTTTGCAAACGACTTCTATCATTACTTACTCCTACACATGTTTACGACGTGGATAGTGAATGCTGAGTTCAGACTGGTCGAACTTCAAGCTTCAACTTGGATAAAAGTAACATGACTGGAGGTTGTTTGGAATTTACAAGATCAAATTCTACTTTTTTCTAGGTTCGTCTATGGATACGCAGCGTTGAAGAGTTGGTGTGAGTGGCAAAATAGAGATGTTGCACACAAGGTTGCACAGGTTATGATAGTGGTGATGACCTACTTAAGTGCTCATCGGGTGGGTGTCACATGATCATCCTCGCGTGTTGTGCGCGGCTTCAATTGCAAGTTTCAATAGGCACGGCCGCGGTTGTGCTTTTGTTGGAAGCTTCCGTGGCTCGAGTAGATTCATGTCACGGTTTGTACCCTTGGAGACCAGAGTCTCTGCGCTCTCGGTTCTACTTCACCGGGTACTAGGCTATGACACGCTAGACGCCCAGGGCCGCCCCATGAGGATTATCGTTATGGTCAGTCTCACTGTGAGAATTCTTCCGTAGAGCCTGTCATTTACAGTACTGCCGGGGAGTAGGTATGCGGTGCAATTTCAGCATGCCGCTCCTGTATCCGAATCCGGAGATAGAAACAGCTGAGAAGACTGGCAGAGTGAGCCTTTCTAGACAGTAGCGTGCAACTCGGAAGGGCGACGAGACCGGTTTGACCCGATGACAATATTATGTGTTAACGTTACTGTAAGTAGCTGATCTTGTAGCTGATAGTAGAACTTCGAGAACGAGTGAGCCGCCGGCAATCGGTGTCCGCATCCTCGTGATAACATACATCCACTCAGTATTTCGTTCGTTGGGCACGGCTGAGACCGACCCATGGATGTTGCCGTCTACACTAGCCCCACCTCTACTTCCGACGAGCCTCCTCCCCCCATTTCAACCACCACAAGCCCCCATACCCAACAAGAAATGACACAAGATCATGAGGGCGAAGACGACTCCTCAGCTGGTGGAAAGAAACGTTCTCCAAAGGCGGCGAAACGCCGCAAGGTGAACCACGCCTGCCTCTACTGCAGACGCAGCCACATGACTTGCGATGAAGGGCGACCGTGCCAGCGATGGTGAGTTCCACTTCTGTTTTCCGAGTGGATCGGGCATGCCTTCAGACCTGCCCCACCCCCACTCCTTCCTCCGCGGTCCACTGCCGAACGCACAATAAATCCCCGCCTCGGCTAACGTTGTCATTAGCATCAAACGCGAAATTGGCCACCTCTGCCATGACGAAAATCGACCGAGTAAGGGTGCAGCACAAGCACAAATGACGATGCCCCCACCACCTGCGGCAGAAACGAGTGTCCAGCGTATGTCTATCCTTCGTCTACTCATTACACGTTTCCCATGTCTCTTCGTTGTCATCGCCGAACTGTTTCTCTGCTGCCGGGACTATCTGACTTGGGCGCTAATGAATGTGTTTACGTATGTAGCAGTGACTACACCTTTCGTCGCCGCTTCTACACCCACACCCACTGTTCCCCCCATCAGTTGGTCAGGCTTGCCAGCGTCGCAGAACGCGTATGTTTTCCCTCATGAAACTTTTGGTCGAGAATTCTCTAGCCTTTCGTGAGTCACGTGCCGCTCGGTTCTGTAGCGAACGCGGCTCACATCTCTCTTCTCGTGTTTTTGCCAGCGATTTCCTGGAGACCCTCGACGAGCAAGCGTTTTTCACTGGCGGGACCGTGAATAGTGGAGATGCTTTCGGGGGCGCAGACGTTGACATGTCAGGTACAGTCGCGCAGCCAACTTCTGGCAATGGCGATGGTATCGCGTCAGAATCGTCGGAGCAGCAAGTACAACCTCAAGTCAACGACCTTTTGCAGCGATATGTCGATCTCGTGCCACCAGTGCTACCTAGCGCAAGTTTGGCGGAGAAATTCCTCCTCAC
>QFDV01000687.1:54688-71861 GCA_003315845.1 Lactarius trivialis
AAAAAAAAAAAAAGAAACGAATAGGGAAATCATTGATCGAAGTGGTCCAGATCATCGGGCGGGAGACGTTAGTAGAGCGTCGACTTTGGAGAGCGCGAGGCCCGGCCGCCCACCCCCATCTGGCCCGCCTGCCTATCTAGGAGATCGCCCCAGGGACGAGCGACGTCCATTCCCCAAGCAGCAAAACCAGTTTTTCAAGTTGGTGGACTGTCCCGGGCCTGAGCTGTCGGTTTGTACCTGGTACCTCCAAAGTTTCGTGTCCCCGCCACTGGCAGACGGCCCGGCCATTCAGATATTGTCGATTTCGAGCTATGTGAGTTGTGTGACTGTGTGGCGAGTCTGCTGTAGTGTGGGGTGCAGTGGTGGGGTGGGTGGAGAACTTGTGTGATGTCATGTCATGAAGGGAGGGGCAAGAGAGGTGAGGTGTACAGTGCGAGGCACCGCACCACAAGCGCTGGTGGTCCTGCAGATGCAGAGATGCGTCTGTGATGTACGCCTCCCTTGTCAGTTATCACAGTTCGAAAAAGAGTGGGGAAAGGTGGACTCCGCGTCACGTCATTCCCCCAATCAGTCGTTCCTCGAGGCATTTTTTCCCTCCTCCTTTCAACTTAGTGGGTGGCGGTCACGAGGGGCGTCTACGACATCGAACAATGTCAATTTTCTTTGACATTACGGTATGCGCATGATCAACGGTGTTCATACATACACTCCATTTGTGCTTGCAATGACGTTCTGTAGAATGGACCCTCCACCGCCTGCCCCCCAGCGCGTTGCATATCGCAAGGAGTAGTTTGTGTGCCAGTGGGGGGTGCACGGGGGCGTGTCCGACGGCGTACGTTGCGATCTTGTTGGATTGGGACTGGGAAGGAGGACACACCAATGTGGGCTACCCTACCTTCTGCAGGACTTGCGTCCTTGGTCGCGCCAAGAAAGAACTGCGGCGTGCCAATCAGTACTGCCTTGCGCTTGGGAGGAACAGACGTTACCATTTCCGGATACTGTAATCTGGTGGCCCACTGGTTCCCACTGGTTCCGGAGTGGTTCCGGTTGTATGCCTGCATGCTGTATGAATACCTGCCCCCTTGCCTGCCCCCACCCCATTAGGACGTCAGCCGAAGCCAATCGATCCAAACAAACAATAAAAGCAGAAATGGAAGATCGAGGTGAGAAGCGCGCCGCAAAAAGAGGACTGAAACACACAAGCAACAGCATTCTCCAATGACTCCGAGTCTCTCTCAACTTGTGCCGGTACAGTAATTCTTTGCGTCACTTTCACCCGGAGACCCCGGATCATCGTGCATCATCATCATTACAGTATAGCAGCGTTATCGTCATATCGGTAAATCAACACGCAGCCGCCACGGCCCACCGTAGTACTCCCACAGTGCACTCCCACAGTCTGCACGCCCCCCAACCAACTTCCGAACGGTCCAGCCGTGCTGTACTGACTGTACTGGCGCTTCCGAGCGTCGCGCTTTTCGTGTTTTCAAGTTCCGACAGCCTCCATCATTGCAGTAAGTGTACTGCACTTGCGCAACTTTTCCAAGAAAGATCGTTTCCTCGGCTTGACCGGAAAAAACTGCTGGCCTCGTTGCAGTGGTGGTGGTAACTGTAAATTGTATTGGGTCCCAAGAAATGAAAAAGAAAAAAAAAGTGCCGGAATCGCAAGTTCTCCTGTTTCTGTTTCTGGATGCTGTGAATGACTGACTGCACTCATCAGAAAAAAAGTCACACATACAAAATATACGCGGTCCGCCTCTCTCTCTCTCTTCTTCCATCGACTTTTCGACAACAGCATATACGGATATGATAGTAATTAGGCGCACTGCGCAATGCGCCACAAACTCGATTGCCCTTGCCCATCTTGATTTTGTAAACGCCTGCCGAAAGCTCAGAAGCCGTTTGGACCGCGGAAAGCGGAAAGAGAAGGAATGGCCACTACTACTACCCACCAGTACCGTAAATAACTTGAAACCCCATCCATCCGATTGATCACAAATTAAGCAACAAAATAAAAATAAAAATTTGCTATCGGTAATACGCGTTTACAGAACCAAGTTGCTGCAAGGATGAGCCTAGGTACCAATCGAGACGCCACACTAGTCTGTGTGAGCATGTGCGACCAAGACTCAAATCGAATATACAGTACAATAGTGGATACCATTACTCACCAGGCCAATTAGGCCTCGCAAGCGACTACTCCGCGGATCAGCTCACTCTGGAGGGATGATGCGTCGGAGGCGGCCATTAGCCGCATTAGCGATGTATGCAAGGGATAAGTCTCAGGCTACTCGCAACATCATGAGATGAGCCCAAAAACCTGCCGCGATCGCGATCGAGCATGTCAGGGCGCAGCACTTGTCCCCCCCCTCCTCTTTCTCATCAATCATTAAACGTTTTTGATCTTAAAAATTTGAACCAACTTCATCAGGACGATACGATACGTACAACAACGGTGGGCAGCAGCCCCCCCATTCAACTTCCATCAAGATCAACCCAGAACACTCTCCCCTCCGCCCACCTCCTCCACTAGCGGAAACGTGCCGAAAATAGGATAGATAGCCCGTCACTGAGGGCATGTAAGGGAATAATGATGATGATATCACTAGCACTAGTCGATCAGAGAGGGCGGCAAGGTCGCCCATGTATGCGTCGTCGCAAGGGGGTAATAATCGTCGTCCAATTCAAGGTCATACAGTAAGAAGGAAAGGGGTGAATAGTGAAGAACAAGCAAATCCGTCAGTAGCACTAATAGCACAGCGATGGACGTGAGTGAATAAATAAACCAGACAAGAATAGAGAAAGAGGAAGAGATTATTATTGTACAACGTGTTTGGTGGTGTTGGTGGTGGTGGTGGTGGTACAGCGGCAGTGTCTCCGGCCGCGTAGGAAATAGCACAGACCAAGATAAATGACGATGATTTTTGAGACCTAGGGTTGACCTAGCCACAGGGACCAGAGGTAGCGCCAAGGGGCATCATGAAACTTCCATGCCCTCCTGTTTGACGCGCACGTCCTCACCAAGGCCCACGCGGTGCCGCTGTCGGCCTCGCTCGGCCGAAGCTACGCTCTCTGCTTCCATGTCGACATCATCGCTCTCACTTTCTGCGAGAGAGCTGAGTGCATGTTCCCACTTGCCGGAGCCAGCATGGTGTAGTTCATCATGTAAAACAAGCTCCTCTGCCGCGCTTCCATTGCCATTGATGGAGGTGTGTGTGTCGTTGTGGTGCGAAGAGCGAGTGCTAGGAGACGTCTCTCCAGGGCGTAACGCACCGATCTCCGCTTCCAGCTCGCGGTTGCGGTTTGCCTGTGCCATAACGAGCTGTTGCAAGTATCTGTAAGAATCACTGTATGAGCATACAAGTAGCGGCTAAAGGTAAAAAGAGAGTAGACACACCGAATGTACTCCACGCTCTTGCGCAGGATCATGCCCTTGTTTGCCTTGACGATCGTGTCCGCTGCCTCGCTCTTTCCCGAGTCCTCAGCCTGGGCGGCGCCTTCTGGAATCAGATTTCCTAGCAGAACGTCGTCTGGTGTGGGGGAAGTCGGAGTTTGCGTGGACGCTGGGTGGAAGCGAGGCCAATTTTAAGAATGTAGGCGGGGGGACAAAAATAAATAAGGTGGCGTACCGGCTGGGTCTAAGATACACTCAGGAATGAGGGTGGCGAGCTCAGTGATCTTCTCATTAATGTTGTCCCGACGACGTCGCTCGACTGCGTTGTGACTCTCACGGCGCCGTCGGCGTTTTTCATTTGCGATCATCGCCCTGGACACGACATAAACAGCAGGAAAAGAAGCATGGTCTATTATGACTCACTGTTTAGCGGCTGCATCCTGAGCCGGGTCTGCTCCAATGTCTTTCGGGCTAATCCCACTTGCACCAGGAGTGCCAAAACTGCCAAAGGCACCCGTGCCCAGGCTGTCAGGGGTCGGGAGAGAGAACTCTTGGTGCCATGTACTAGCCGAGTGTACAGAGAGTGGGGAGACGGGGAGGGCCGAGGAGGACTGGCGATGGGAGGGGATGAGGATCGCATGTGGGTGTGCGCCATGCCGCGGAGGGGAGGCGGAGCTAACGCTGTTGCGTTTCTGACGGGCGGTGCGTGTGGGACCCCCATGGGTAGATGGTGGCTCGGTGGCAGTAGGTGGGCGGGAGCGAGAACGGGAGCGGGCATCCGTGGACTCGGAACGAGAATAATCAACGGGGTGATGGTATGCAGAGGGCGGGGGTTCTCGTGGGTCGTATCTGAGGGAGGAGGAAATAGCAGGGAGGCCACCATTGTAGTGTGGGGGAGCTTGGCCGGAGGAGGTCGGGTTTGAATTAGAGTAAGCGTCTTGGAAGGGAGTGGCAAGTGGGGGGAGTTGAGTCGGGAGAGAGAACTGCTGAGGTTGCTGAGGTTGTTGGTGTTGCTGGTAAGAAGAGTGGGGCGCGGAGATGTCGAAGATGTTGTGGCGATACTGCTGCTGTTGGTGAGATTGGCTGTGAGAGGATCGTTCGGATGCGTCCGGAGAGTGAGTCGAGCGTTCGTGGGATTGGTGATGATGAGGATGAGGGTGGTGCTGGTGGGCCGATTGAGGTGAGTTTGCCATTAGACTGACGAGTTCTTCGGTGAAATCCATGGAAGGCTGGGAAGAGTCTGCTGTGTGTGCCTTTCGGAATGAATCTGGGAGAAAGTGCGGCATGAACATAGCGTTTGGGTCGAATTGGGATTGAGGAGGGGGGGAAGGTACAGATGGTGGAGGGGACGGAAGATGAAAGCCCTCTTGTCTGATTTGTGGTTTATACGACGAAGCCTGGTAAAAGGCCATTAAGATCGGTGATCTTTCGGATCGAATTTTTATTTTATTTTCAAAATTTGCCAAGAGGGTTTTAAGTGGATAGAGGGAGAGGGGAAAGGAAAAGCGAAAGGGTAAGCAGGAAATGAAGATGTGTGTGTTTGAAGGTCTCCAACGGTGGGGGGCGCAGTGAGCGAGATTATATTCCAATTCTGCGATTACCCTCCAAAACCGGTCCGCACGACAACATCCGGGGTCCCTCGCCACCGTCCCGTAATCAGGCCCGGATCATCACTCCTCCGGCAGTCCCTCACCGACGCCACCCCGCCAGACAGCCCACTCTACCGTTTATCCGCATCACTCTCCTCGGTCTTCCCCACCCTCCCCGGATTCCACACTCTGTTTAGCACATCGATTGGATGTCAATCCTGTCTCACAATTCCAGCCCAGTCGAGACGCTCTGCGTGACGCCCCTTGCGGCGACACCTCCTCTTATGATCAGCTCGTAACTTGCCTCTTCCCCACGAACATTTCGTCATGACAGCAGCGATCGATCTCTATAGCCGACTGACGTTACACAAGCTATTATGAGCATCAGAGAGGAGAGGGTCCGTGCATGCGAGAGAGACATGTCGACCCAGCGCCGGGCACCAGCGGGTTTATACTGCGGGCGATGGCAGATCCCTCCGGTCCTCACGCTGTTTGAGTCAATGACGTCGGCGTCTTGGCCCCGGCAATGGTCCCCGGCCGCAAGGTCTCCAGGCGCGCACTTACTGTGATGTACGTATAAACCACAGGCGCTTGATT
This sequence comes from Lactarius trivialis, assembly GCA_003315845.1. Classification (NCBI taxonomy): domain Eukaryota; kingdom Fungi; phylum Basidiomycota; class Agaricomycetes; order Russulales; family Russulaceae; genus Lactarius; species Lactarius trivialis. Next base: position 60,269 of record QFDV01000687.1, read on the forward strand.
ACTATATCCGAGTCTACTACCGCACCCGTGCCATTTCATCGATCCCCAACCGATGTGGTAAACTCCCCACAACTGGCCACTTTTGTTTCCCGGCCCTGGAATGGCTTGTATAAAAGGAGAACCTTTTCTTTTATGTTTCTTTTTTGCAAGTCGATTGCTTGAATTTGTTTCTTAATGCGAGCGTGAAGAACATGTGGCATTGTGTGGCTCTGGAAATGCCGAATGACGTTGTCGTGTGGTGTGGAATGGAGACCCGATGTCGGTCCAATGGTACTGTACCTGAGGCTCAGGGTCCCAGAATCGATACGTCCTGAGCTGTCGGAAACGAAGCTGCCGACAAGCCGTCGGCTCTCCTCACATACGACATTTGTCAAACACACAAACACCTTTGACAGTCTCCTGCTTCTTCTTTTCCTCAGTAGACGGCCGAGGCACAAAAATCCACATCTATGTTGACAAATGGGGAAGAGTGCAAACGCAGGCACTGCTCGCACATGCACAAATGAGAACAAAAAGACGAAACGTACGATGCGACAAACAATCTGTATGCCGCTCTCTGTCCGTCTCGTCCCTAGCGGGGGTTCGGACGACCGATTACTGCAGGGAATTAATTAAGCAAAACAAACAATGAACAAAGGAACGTACAAATGAGCTCCCCCTTAGCAATCAGCCTGAGAACGGTAATGCGTACCTCTGCTCACCTTTCTCAAGCTTCGAAGCTCTGGCTGTATTTCACACCCTCCCTCATCACTAGTTATCTAGCAAAAAGGAAGGCGGCAGGGACGAGAATCAACGACGTCACATGTAGGAGCAAAAATGACGCACTCACTTACACGCACCCACGCACCTCTGTGCGCACGCCTGGCCAGTGAACATGCGTGCTTTTCGGGTGCAGGCGACGTCAATCGGCGGGGTGGGAGCGGAGCAGAACCAGGATTGGCAAGTCGGATGCGGGGTTCGGCGTCTCGACGAAGGGAGAGCCATAGGCACGTCCGCGTTAGGACCACTCGCGTACGTACTGCGAGTTTATACGTAGTAGAAAAGAATTCAGGTCGGAGAGATGGAGGGGAGACGCGTCCGGTTCAAGTTGCAGCAGAACGACCTCTCGATCAGAAACCTGAGTACTCCACGACAAGACCCAAAAACAGTGCAGTGTTTGCGTGATTTGACGCTTGACTTTGTACCTCGCTTCCAACCACGGTTGTTCTGGTATGGCCTGATGGTGCAATGCGCTGGTGCAAGGTGGAGTCGTAGACCACCCCAGCGCCAAGTTTGTGGAGTTGTGTGGGGCTATGTGTGAAAAGGGTGCGCGCACATTGCCGTTTCGCTCGCTTCGTTCCCAACCGATTTTCATTTCACGGCACCGCATCGGGGGAAGGTGTCTCTTCCATAACGCCTCCGCCAGTGCAATCCTTGGAGTTACAATTCATTACCTTCGGCGGTGCGTGCCTTTGTCCATTATTAAGTCTATGGCGTATCACACATCTATAGAAGCTTCCAGGTTGTACGTGGCGGTCCCCAGAGACCACGGTCGTGGCTCATCGCAATATACACGCACCTCCCTCTGAATGGGACAGAAGCTAGCCGAGAAACGCGAAGCGCGGAAGTGCGGGGCTTGCGCCGCATGGCGGACCCAAGTGGCTCGTACCCTTGTTTGCCAGACATAGACGAAGACGAAGATGAGAGACACTAATGGACGGGTCGGCACAAGGTCGAGCGTCAAGTTACACGTTGAGATCGTGGTATGGAACCTGCTTATCAGAAGACCTCTGCGACTCTTCAAGTTTTCCTTCTTGAGGGATAAATACGGGAAAGAATAGGATCAAATGGCACGTGGTAGGTACCGACTCAGGGGAAAAAAGTGAGGAACGAGGGCGGGAAGAACTTGCTGAGTCTCTGAAGATCGAGCAACCGACAGGAAGGACTGCCCTCATCTTCTTTCGTCCTCGTCAGTTCCAAAATTGGTTCACGACGATACGACAGCTGGGTGCATCAAAAGATGCACCGGCGATACAAAGGGGTAACAGGACAGACAGATACCTGGTAAGTATGGCGTAGCCTCGCCATACCAGATTATTCGGCACAGTAATAGGGGGATCTGATGCGCCAAGCGCCAATACAGCGCCGCTGGTTGGGGCCTTTTCGGCCGGACTCTGGAGGCGGAAGGGCGATAAGTCAGCGTGAGCAGGTTCTCTGGCGCCGGAGGATCCGGATGTCGAACAGAACTCGCTGACAGTTGGGGGTGGTCGCAGGGACCCGCACCCTCGCGTGCGGCAGCGAGTCGGCCGCGGACACATAGCTAGCTGAGGCATACGTATGCGCACCTGCACTATGGCGCCGGCATCGGAGTCGGCATAGTCGCCGTATGTATCCATCGGGACCAAGCCTACTTTTGCACAGCCAAACCGTCACGTAGCACCCCATCCAGGCAACGAGCCCTTTACGCCGTTCAATCTTCTCGCCGCATTTGTCGAGTTGCACTTGTGCTTTTCCGAGCTGACACCTTGCTAAACACTGAGCTCGGGTTGCGCACCGAAGGGAAAAAAAGCTGCGGAAATTTCGGCCGTAAGGTCCGGAGGTTTGTCAAGTCCTTAACTTACGCCCTGGTCCCAGGGCGCACAATATTGCTGAGTTGGAAATTTGCTTTTGATAGTCAGGTCCTTGGCAGCCAACGAGCAAGCGCCAGCGCGGGGCGGTGGTGGAGACTGGTGGAGTGGATGGTGGTGCTGGCTACACTGCCAGTGCCGTCGGGCAGGGGTTCCCGTCCGCTGGCGGCAGAGCTAGGCAGAGACCTGATTTGCTACATTACCATAACAGCGCTCAGGGTGTCAGTTTGAGCGAGATTTGAAAGATTGATTGAAGATTGATTAGATTGGTGGTTTGTTTTGCTGGGGCCCCACATCGACAGGGCCAAGTGGCCATATTGAGAGAAATGGGCACTTCCCACAATGAGACACCGGCCGGGAGCAGCTACGAGCCGGAGGACAAGTGAAGACCCCTGGACACTCGTTTGGAGCGTTCACTGGCTTGCGCGCGGATGTGTCCTGTTCGTGTCAGATTTACACAGGTACGATCCTCGGACTCGGTCAAATACCAAAATGCAAACGAAATAATGTTCGGAAAAACGTGGATCACAACTGCGCTTCCTCACCTAAAGAAGACCTGCTGTAAATCGGCGAGAATATGTTGCGTTGACGACAGCAACGCAAGGACAGACCCGGCCGCGCAGGTGAAGGATATGAACCTGCCTGCCACATTGTGGTCCAAACGAAGATCCGGGTGAGATTGGGGAGCAAACTCGGACATAGGCCGACTCGGCTGTCCGATGGTCGCATGGGAGAATGTCGACTACAGGGAGTTATGTGTGCGTGTTGGCGGGAAGGGACGTGCCACGAGAGGGCGCCGTGGAACATTGATATGGCCAATTGTTCCCGGGGCTAGGAAAAAATATTTGAACCAAAAATTCGACGCGAGTCCCAAACGAGGGAGTGGGTACTAGTGAATGTGGGAGGGTACTTGCGCGATACGATTGTTGAACGTCGTCGCGGGTTGGAGGAAGTGGAACCCAAGGAGGGGCCTTTATATCGACGAGGCTCACGGGCAGAGTAAATGGGCCCTGCCAGACCAAGGCTGGGCTCATAAATAATGGAGAGGACTCCTCTCCACAAAAGCCCGTGCCCACCTGATAGGGTCATCTGCCCACCACACGCGCCCGTGTTTTCGACTAATTTCCACTCCCGCGGGTAGGAGCTGGCATGACATGATCACGACACCTTGACCCAAGGCAGCTGTTACAATTAGGTATGCATAGAGCGCGACTGTTCGACCCCGTTCGGTGCCAGTGGGCTCCGACAACCACTGGAGTATCCCTACTAGTGCAATGCGTGTGACTTGCCAGCGGGCTACGCAAACATCGCGTAGAACAACACACCTATCACCTGAGCACCTTGTCTGCGTCCGCGGATACGGCCACCTGCTTCCGTCATCATTCATCGCCACGAAGATAAGATACGTTGCTTCCGGATTTCAGATGTTTGTCACAAGTGCAAGCTCCAGCTCCAAAGAATCTAATCGAGCTGCGGGGGCAGAATGCTAGCGGCGACCATTACTAGTACACTGCGCCGCTGTGCCAGTGTGCTCCGAGTCTGACACATTCAAGTTGGTCACGGTACACTCTCCTAGTAGGATCGATGCGATGCCTTCTAACTTGTCTAATACCCATGTCTCGCTATTAGCCCGGAAGTTCACTCTGAATAGCTATGTCAGGTTTAAGTTTGACAGAACCGACGACTCCAGCTTCCTTGGGTTGCTGGGGGCGGAAGTCGGCATGCGCATTCTGTGCCGTCCCGGAGTGCAATTTCCCGACCCGGGTCCAACAACAACAACGCTTCACACGCAACACAAAATACAATCCCTCATGGGTTTTCTCACTTTACTGGATCTCTGCTTACCAGGATCTGAAGTTGAGCGCTTGCGAGGACAGCCTCCTGGTTCTCGGTTCGAATCCATGGTTCACAAACCGGATGACGCGGATTTCAAAGCCTCACAAATCGTCTTGTTTCCCATCACTTTTCCCGTCATTTCACTATCTTGGCACACGGCTGCGGATTAGGTGTTGCTGCGTTGGCTGTCCACCAGCAATCTGAATCTTCCACTAGTGGGGCGTTCTTCTCACCAACCGATCTCAGTGCGGCACTCCTAATTGGGTCGCCGCAAGCGGGGCCCGAGGAAAGCTACTCCCGTCCCTTGCATGTAGCCTTTTCTTGTCAAGGCTGCGCCCTCAAAATCTGCATGGCGTAATGGTTGAGGGCTGGGCCATCCAAATTTACACGACACGTCGCAACGTCGAGTCGTCGAGTAGAAGATCTCTACCCTGCTGCCGTACACTTATCTCACCCATCTATCACCGATTAATACCTCACTCAGGCGAAATTTTTGGTCAAGAGAGGTATTTTGGTTCGTGCTCCAGTAAGGCCCGGAACACACCCAGAATTACTATGCAGGCACGTGCTGCAATTTGCAACGCTTACCATCTAGGCATAGCGCAGAGAAGTGCCCTCACGATCATCCAGGAATATCCTAGGTTCGTTCTACAATAGGGTCTACAAACGGGAGCCTATGCCATGCAGGGAGGAAGAGAGTATGTAAGTACCTGCGCACAAGGAGCTCGGTCGAGATTGTTTTTAGCTACACTTCTTTAGGATTTCCTTACGATACCAACCCAATAACTAAGATATCTCTCGTGTGACGGTTCAGTGTTATATAGTGTGAAATGCAAGGGAGATAACGTTTTCAGAGGGTAATGCATGTCACGACTACAGACAGTAATTAAAAGTTACATGATGATTCCTGATGGTCCTCTGCCTGGAATCCTATTTGTATGCGTCATGTCCCCGAACTAGTACCATCGCACACATCATGTTCCTTTTATTCTTGAGCATCTCGTAACGCGAAACTGACAGAACAACCACAGAGACAAGTTCCGCAACGAAATGAGACGATGATGCGCGCCGGGTTGACATCAATCTGGAAAAAGAACGGAGGAAGTTCAAGGTGGGAAATGACATAAATACTGCTGGCATTGTTGCCAGGAGTTCACAAAAAACGCGAGAGTGATCAAACTCAGAAGACCATGGTCCATAACGGACCACCCACTCCACTACGGGTGTCGTTTTATCCGCGACGCCGACATCGGCCGCATGGTCATGAACCCTTTGTGACTGGGTCACCAGTCAGGATAAGGGTGTGGACTTGTGGTGGCAGTTGCGCCAACGACCCTCTTAGTTTTTATGGTTACGATCTGCGATCATATTTCAAAAAAAGAGTTGGGACTTCCAAGACTCCCACGCACGGCCAGGGTCCACGTTCCCGCGACGCAGCGATGATTTCGACGCTCCTTTCTAGGTGCTGGGCGGCCATTATCGCAGTGTGGCTGCTGCTACGGCAGGATCCCCCAGGTACAGCCCCACGAACGTCTCCTCGCCCCACCCGAGTCGGCACGACGCTTGATGATGCGTCCCTACTTAGCCTCGCGGTGGCGATCTCTCGAAAGATAACTTGCGATCGCGCAGCCATAGGACAGGACAGGCTCCTGGACCCTGTCGTCTCGCAGGAAGTGTGTCGTTTACTATCATCCTAACGCTAAGATTCACGGCTCAAGTGGTGACTTTGTTGCAAAGTTGATAGCCACAGAGGCCATACTTTTGCCGGCGTTTCACGCCATCTCGGAGTTGTTGTCCCCTTCCCGACCAGTGCACCATATGCCCCGAGAAGTTCTGACAAAAATATTTGCGCTCGTCGGGACAGGGGCGGAGGTTGTACCTCTGACACATGCGTGTCAGAGGTGGAGACACATCGCATTGTACACCCCGAAGCTATGGACGTCCTTAAGTGATCGTGATCTTACAAACATGCTCCCCGTGTTCGTTGAACGGTCTCAGGGGGCTCCCCTGGACGTCTCTGTGTCCATAAGCTCTGATGATGCACACCGCCTGGAGCGCCTCACCGATCTTCAAGTTGCTTCCTCGCACTTGCGTTCGTTGGAGGTGACGATTGCAGGCTCTTTCACAGATGCTGTCAAGAATGCCTTCTCTCATTTTCACAAACCCGCGCCGCTGTTGACCACCCTTTCGATTCGATTCGACCCTGATGCTGGGGTTCCTGCTCCCGAGTCTCCAGAGGAAGGATTCAGTCGTCTGTTTGGCAGGGAACATCCCATGCTATCTTCTCTGTCTCTCAAGTCCCTACGTCCGTGGACATCTCCTTTATCTGAAACTTTGACCACCCTCACTTTAGCAACGCTCTTTCTGTCAGCGAATGACTTGTACCCTTGTCTCGAAGCCGTGCCCAACCTGAGATTCTTCGCATTGTTAAACGTCATGTCTTCTCTCTCAGACGACTATGTGGGTACCCCGAATCCAATATCCTTGGACAGGCTGGATACTCTATACATACACCAGCCTGGGGGCCCTTTCAAACATTTCGGGCACCTGATGACCCACCTCTTATTTCCGCGATTGGATCACGCGTGTATTCTGATGGGGGAGTGCGACACCCTAGACGATGACTTCATATCGACTCTAACGCACCCAGTCCGGCTATCTCACCGCCTCACGAGATTGGCCCTTCAGCTGGACGGCGAGCCTGCGTCCAAGTTCTACCTGCACGGGGCGCACGACGAGAACTTCGTAATCTCACTATGTCTCCAGACCGCCGCCATGCCACAGATATTCAGCGCGGGTGCGATCTCCCTCGGACCCGTCTCAGTCGACACGTCCACCACGACCGAGTTTGTCCTGCGGGCAGACGGGGAAAACCAGGCCATCTCGGCGGACAATCTGACGCACGTGTTCCGCTCCCTCCCCGCGATAGATACGCTCGTCGTCACCGGCATGCCGCTCGACAACGTCGTCAGCGCGCTCGCGCGCCTCCGCGACGAACTGCAGACGCCCGTTCTCCCGCACCTCCGCAGCCTCTACGTCCGCGGCATCGGCGCCGACGCCCTCGCGCTCATGCGTTATATGGGCCAGCGGCTGGAGCCGGGGCTCCCCAACCCCCGCATCGTCTGCCCTGCCTCTCTGAGGGACTCAGTTGGGTCGCGATTCGGAGAGGTCGAGGCCATCGAGGACTTGGGTGCCGGGGGCTTCCCCAGGCCGTTAACGGTCCCCGAGCCTATGCAAGGGTTTTTGAAGCTTAACTTGGGATTTGTGAGTGTGCGTTCCCGCTCTCGGGGACGTTGAGTTGACTCTGTTGTTCAGAATGAACTGGATTGGCTCATGGAGAGGAATCGTTGGAACTGGAACTGAGTTCTTGCTACCTTCCTGCCCTGCCCTTAGCATCCAAGTACATATGTCCCGTACAGCATGAACGATATGGCGGTCTTCACCTGCTTGCCGAGTCAGGACGCTGTGGTACCCCGTTGCTGGACCCTACCCAACGAGACGTGATGATAAAATGACTTTCACTCCAATCCATGTTTTGGACTATGTACGATTACACACCCTAAATGGTACAACGATGATGTTCGATAGCCAATATAATTTCGCAAGTGCGTGAAACCAATCGAAATAGGTGTGCACTCTTACTCAATGTGATGCGTCACCTTGACGCGGGGTAAGACGGATAGTTGAGAATGATTACAAGATCCACGTAGTGATTCGTGTTCGCGAAGTATGTGTGTCCATAGGCTACAATTAGATGGTTTATTCAGGACCAGTTGCGTCGTTTGAGTATCCAGTCCATCTGACTCTACCTCAAATTTGTAAGTGTACTATTCTCAAGACAGGAAAACGCGTACCGTTTCAAGATTCATCTTGAGAAACTTTTGCATAGGCTCCGGAACAGCAAACGGTTTCGGAAATTCTCCAGGCTGAAGGTCTTCAATTGCTCTGATTTCTCCATATCTAGTACCGACGGTGTTCTTCAACGACGCTGCGCATACAACTTGTGGAACAGGAAGCTCTGGCTCTAGCCTCTGTCCAAGGAAGCGTGTTAGGGCTAGACTGCTGTCTCCGATTCCGCGAGTATACAAGTTGCGCAGGTGCGGGAGGACAGGGCGCTCAGATTCGTCCCGCAGCCGATTCAAGGCGGTAACAACGTTGTCCAAGGGCATCCCTGTTACGACTAGCGTTTCCAGTTCCGGTAAACATCGTAAAATGTAGACGAGATTGTCTGAAGAGACACTGGAATTGGCGTCGTCCCCACGCAAGATAAATCGGTTCACCTGAGAGATATTGGCAGAAAGAGAGCCCACAGAGAGGCCCAAGGCGTTGAAAATACGGGGTATAGCGGTAGTCGGGAGACAGAAGGAGAATGCGGCGCTGTCTTCGTTCACTCCGTACAAGTAGAACTGGGACTCTGGCAGACTGTCCAGATGCATGACCAATTCGGTGACCTTTCTGAACATTATGTATGAGTTTTCTGGGCTCTCGGGTATATCATCGTCGACAACAGCGCTGTCAGACATGAAGATACAAGCCGAATCGAGGCGCGGAATGGTAATATGGCCTAGAAGATGGTTTAAGTGTTTAAGGGGTCCACGCGGTTGATGGATATATAAAACGCGCAGGCGGTCAAGGGAAATGAGGGTATCAGGTCCAGAGAAATTTTCTGAAAGAGCTGAAATGGTGTTCAGAAGGGCGAGGGTCTCTAGATTGGGGACGGATCGAAGGGCAGGGTATAGTTCGTCGGCTGAGATAAAGATGGACGTAAGTGTCAGGGATTTGAGCCGTTCGGAGAGAAGTGGTGGCCAAGGATGTAAATTCCGGAGGAGCAGGTTGGAAATAGCCGGCGCTTCTCGGTCGAAAAGCATTGCAAAGCAATTATTTTCGACGAAAGGAACCGGCTGGGGAATTGTAGCGTCAAAATCGAACCGAAGCGAAAATTCATTCAGTACGGACGCATGGCTTCGGCAGCGGGAGAATATACCCTTGACCTCGTCCGTGAACGGTCCTGTAACGGCAATGTCTAGCGAGCGTAGGCGCGAAAAGGGGAGTTCCAATAGGCGCTCGAGCCGCCGGGTCTCGTCACAGCTGGTATGTAAGGAAACGTCCAGAAGGTGATCTCCGGAACGTCCCAGTGCTACCGACATCATGGGAGTGAAGTCGTCTGTATGAAAAGACGACCAAAGTTCGGGGGTCTTGAGGGCGATGTCTCGCCATCGGCGGCAGACGTGCGATACGGGTAGGATTCTCTTCCCTGACCCCACGAGGCCGAAGATCTGTATCAATATCTCCCTTGGTAGACGATGCGCTGGCCGAAGGGGATTGAGCATCTCCAAAAAGGAGTGGTAGGCGGGAGAAAGAACCCTTTCTACCTCGAGCAACTGAATTTGGATTGAGGTTAGCCTGAGAATGAAGTTGTGACCAACTCACGTTGCGAATCGTCTCTGGATGGTTGATCCTCTCTGCGATTAAGGGCCTCTCCTGATCCATTTTTCTTGCAAAGGCTTCTGCTAGCTGAAGTAGCGACGCATCCTCGTCCAAAATCCTCTGAGTTGTCCTCCTCCAAAACCACGCGGAGTTGAGAATGAAAGGGCCTCGCCACAGGAGCACAAGAAGAGCGGTAAGAAAACCCAACAACTCGGTGAGGGACATCGTAAGTGGGAGAAGGTGCGAGAAGGTGTCCGAGCTCGCGCAGCTGCTCGGTGGCGCCAGCGCAAGCGCTGTTGTTGCACAGACTCCGAGGCGGCGGAGCCGTCAGAGCTACTCTCTCTCTCCAAAAAAGGCAAATGCTGACAAAGAGCTGGTGTGTAAGCTGGCCGTCGAAGGAGGCTGTGCCCAAAAAAAATTTGTGATCAAACCTTGGATCAAACTCTGAAGAGTGTTTCCGGTGCAAGTAAAAATCCTGGTGACAATGACGAGGCCTTGGATAGACCTACTTCACATCATACTACAGTAAATCAATTATTGTGCCTCAGGCTGCAGAGAATATGACCCAGACTCTCGTTTCCCTGCTCGTTTTCCTCGGACGGTTTCCATTCCACTCTGACTCGATGTCTTACCCACATCAGTCGAAAATATAACATTGACAACGACTTTGCGGATGTGCAGCGTTGACCCATCACCGCGTGCAAAGCAGAGTTTTCAGTTAAATAAAACCCTTAAGGAGTGTTAACCTATTATCAAAGTTTATTGTTTTCAAAAAACTTTGAAATAAAAAGTTTAAGTTTTATCTGGGCCAGATATGCCACACAAGGAAAGAGTCAAACTCTTTTTAGTAACCCAAATGAAAGACACACTTCTTGTGTGCTTATCCCTTGGCTTATCCTGCCCAGGAAAATTCCGGGAAAATTTTGCACAAACACTTATATTGGTTGATTTTTCCTGGGATTTTCTTGGGCAGGATGAACACACAAGAAGTGCAGAAGAGTCTGTCTTTCATTTGGGTTGTATCATGTGATCCATTGAAAGAGTTTGACTTTTTCCTTGGGTGGCATATCTAACCCAAATAAAACTTAAACTTTTTATTTTCAAAGTTTTTCGAAAAAATAAACTTTGATAAAAGGTTAACACTCCTTAGGGTTTTCTAAGGGTTTTATTTAACTGAAAACTCTGCTTTGCATGCAGTGCATAGCACTTCCACTTCACATCACGAGAGTTTAATCAACAACTGGGGGTACCTCTGGTTCGGTATCAGATGCATGGGAGCAACAAGTGGTGCTATGTTCTATTCTACATTGACAAGATTGTCTGAAAGCAACTGTGCGATTGTGCTTCAAGTTATAATGCTGCGTGTTATGCCTGCATTTGTTTTTTGATTCAAAAATTGGAACCTTCGATCATGTCTTTGAATCTAAAGAATGATTGTATCTTCCCTCTACCTGACGAACTTATCTCGTACATATTGGAGCACAGTGATTACAAGTCAGTGATTGCCTGTCGAAGAGTAGGCCCGCCTCGCCTCCTTCCCTTGAAGTCCACATTAAGCTCTCGCTAGTAATGCCGCCGTCTCAAAGACATAGTGGATGAATGTGTCATGGGCGATGACTTGCGTGAGGGTCTCCTGCCTAGTTCCGGTCAGCGACGATATCGACGACGAGTGGGTGGATCTACGTACCAGGGACGATTCGGGGGACAACAGAACCATGCCTTCT
>QFDV01000693.1:0-11280 GCA_003315845.1 Lactarius trivialis
ACCAATGGCTGATGTAACTAAGTAAGGTAAGGCCAGCCCTGGCCTTGTGCTGTGAGTCACAATGACTCCTACTGATGTACTTGAAACACGTTGGAGTATGAGTCCGAAACACATCTGAAACTGATCTGAAACACATATGAAACATATAGTAAGACACCACTCTGAAACAACACGAGAGCATCTATGAGTCACATAACGGTCCAGACCAACCTGGACTAGTCCGAAGATAACAAGGCGCAATCATGTGGTACCTTCAACCCACGTGATACTTTACCACAAGTCCTGAAACTGTCTGTGACAGTATACCATACTAGTGGTGTTCTTTAGGTGGCGAGGAGCGGGACGTCAGTCCGGCTAGAAAGGCCCAAGACAGCCGGTTCAGTAGGTGAGCATGAGAAGTCAAGGAAAGGGAACACGAGAGCGACAGAGTATGAGCAAAGGCTCATTTGAGAGAGAGTTTGAGGGAGATCAGATGAAAGGTAGAAAGAGAATTGGATGGATTGCAATAGAGTAGCTATAGTGTTGCCATGACTTGACTCCAAGCTGACTCCAAGTCAGAGCCAGTCTCAACTTGAGCCAAGTCAAGCCAAGTTAAAATACCAGCTAAGGGGCAACCCTGAAGTCACAACTTCAGCTCTCGAGTCGACTTGAGTTGACTTGAGTCAATCAATTTGATTATTTATATTAAAATACTATTTACATAATAAAAAAGTAGTTGGCGAAAATAATGAGTGCACCCACTCATGCGCCGATGAGCTGGCTGGTAATAGAGGAACGAGGAATGGGCTTCGCACCGTGACACATGTGAGGGCAGAACACTCTGGCTGTTGGCGGGACGTGCGGCGTTGGGGCTGGGGTGTGTGATGGGGTGATGGTCAGAATGGCAGGCATTGGTGGGATGAAGGTTGTCTGTGGAGGGATGTCGCGTGAGAGGGCCGCAGCATCGCCGGCATGGATGGGGATGATGGGTGATGCATTACCCCTAAAGAACTCACAGATGGACGGTCCTTGAACACTTCCACACCCCAAGGGGCGGACGTCTCTCCCCGAGTGAAGATCAACCCACTCTCCTCCCCCTGACACCTGCGTCCCCGCCGGGCCTATTAGCTTGCATCAATGGGGCCCCTACCACTCTCACGCTGGAAGAACGTCTCAGTGACCCTGAGGACAGCGAGGAAGAAGGGGAAGTCCCTAACCCTGTGGAAAGTGAGGAGGAAGGGGAGGTCAGAGGATGAGCCCTCAGGCGATTTGCAAGCCGGGAGTTACACTGCCCATGCACCCCATCCCCCATGTCCCTCTACCACATACCCACACCACGATTCGAAGCAGTAGACCGACGCCTCCCCAACCACCAAAAGTATGTCAACATGATCCGCTGCGAGGATGGAGACTGGAGATACCCTTGCTGGGTCAAATTCTCTCATGACTACCTCACTCACACCCACTACATTCACGCCCAGGTGGCCCCTGGGGCGACGGACAACACATATGGTTGGGTCCTTCATGCTGCCCCATACACTGACCCCCTCCATCTGTAAACCCGGCAGGTGTTCAGAGCTGTTCAGAGCCATTCAAACTGAGTTTGAACAGCTCTGAATGGCTCTGAATGGCCCTGAACAGCTACCGGGTTTACAGATGTCCCCCCTGCCCCCGTCGACGACAATGACCACAGTATCTTCACCCCAGACAGCGCCAAGTCTGACGCAGTTGATATGGCTCTTTACAGACTCAACGATCGAGGACTCTATGCGGATGTCGACAGGGCCAGAGACTTGGAAAGTCAAGGTCATGTCCTCACAGAACGACAATGACAACTCAGCAAGGATTTCAGCACATGGCGGGACAGCCGGAATGCTGTCCGATCCCGTCTTGTCCAAGCCCGTGCTCACACCCAGCTCCACCCATACCTCAACAACCAAGTTGGCATCCCCGATGTGGGCCGGTTTGAAGAGTGTCGGTCTACCAGTCCCCTCATGCCCATCAGTGTAGCCCTCATCAAGTGGGAATCCCCTACCACTGACCACCTCTGGAGGCCCCACAACTGGCTGATCAAAGGAACGGCCCCACCTCCCAAGTCCCGACTGGCGCTGCCGCTACTGTCATGGGCTGTACCCGACTGCTGCCGACCGCATGGATGCTGCGATATCCATGACTTTTGCCCAGTCCCGGAAGATCATTCGGCCTACAGAGACGGTTGCCCCTATAGTCATATGCACCCCACTGATCCGTATGCATTCGACGTTGACTGGAACCCCCACTCCGATGATGGCACGTAGTGTGTGGTCATGCTCAGGCTAGTAAGGGGGTCATGTCATGATATTCCACCGCGGCTATGATTCGGACGCTTACCTTTCATGTTTTCCTCTCTTCCCACACTGTACCCCATGACTGTTTTGCTCTAACTACCTGTGGACTGGTCCTGGCCATTCTGTCGGGCCCTTACTTTTCATGTATGACTCATTTGTTCTGTGATGTTCCATAGTATTCTGTATGACTCACGTATGACTCATTTGTTCTGTGATGTTCCATAGTATTCTCTATGACTCATAGTCCAAGCATATAAGCTCTGTAGCTCGTACCCAGTAGCTTTAGCTTGTACTTCGCCTTTTACTTGCTCCATTGAATCCAGAAACTCTCTCCCTCTCTTCTCTGTCTAATTTGGCCTCTGCAGCCTCATCTGAATCACCTTCACACTGATACACAGGTACACGTCGTACATCCCAAGTTCCAGCAAGAACTTGACACATAGTCTCTCCGAGTCTCATACCTCACTGCAGCCCGAGTTGTACTATTGTACATCTGAGTCCTTTAGCTTCTTGATCATCTATACCCCTCAGTTGTGCCTCAAAGCCCTCTGCCCCAATTGCCTCACATAAATGAACACCACAGCACAGATAACGAACGTAGTAACAGAAGCAGCGTGAAGACGGCGTAGATTGAGCCCCACACGCGGAAAAAGATGCATTGACTCAGAGCACCTGCGACAACGCGATCACCAGATCCGCATACATGCCCTAAATTAATGATAAACCCTGATCCACGCCCAAGGAGCCCCCCCACCCACTCCAAGGGATTGCCACAAAAATCTCCCTCCAAGCTCCCTGGATGGGCAAGGAAGTGAGACACGGCACACGGCACATGGTCCACAACACAACCCACAAACCCCGGACACCACTGAGCCAAATCAACCAAAGACCATGAACGATAGCAACACGCTAACAATCAACACGTGGAAACCACTAGTACTACCCCCGGAGCCCCCCCAACACCTGGCTCCACTGTTACGATTACGGACGTCTTTCCTTTTACTTCTCACGCTTATCCCTTCCCGTTTACCTGACGCCCGTACGTTCTCTTATCTATATTATCATTGACCTCGACTCGTCTGGACTGATCCAGTACCGTTATCACCGACTCGTGTATACCGCATTCCTAGGACCAGTATCCTACTATGACGCACCTATGACGTGGTTATGACCTCATCTCTGTACTATACTATTATGACGTACCCTAGGACCGTTTGCCTAGGCTTTCTCTTCTAACGTATATAAGGTCTCGTAGGATAGCTTGTATTCCTTAGACTTGACCTTTCGGCCTATACAGCCAGTCTCTTGTCTTCACCGAAACCCCCGTCTGTTCCTTCAAACATCCGTCTGCCTTAGTGCATCTGGACACTAGCGTCTCAGACCCTTTTAACTTCCACTGTCCACACGTCTAGCCAACGTGTGTTGAGCCTTCTCATCACTGAAACTGAACCTCTTCTACGAGGTGTCTCTACTTGTGGCTGATTACCTGAAACCGCGCACGTCGCAACCGAACGCTCCGCTGTAGCGTTACATCCACCACCCCGAGGTTTTAGTGGGTATGAGACTACCGTAACACTGTGTCGTCTGAGTCCCACACTACCCCCGCCTAACCAGGGGGGGTGTGCGTAAATGCATTTTCCCTCACTATCTGGTCCTAGGACCGGCTACGTGCACGCTAAATAGAGCTGATGGTAAATCTCCTGTTATTTAGCACTTTATTCTCGGTTATGTGGTTATGTAGCTATATTCCTGGAATAAAAGTGCCTTCCAAAAAAAAAAAAAAAAAAGACTCGGAGTCGCTGCGTTCATCCGAGTCACCGACAGTCACGGTGTTCTCTGAGGTCTCCACCCCCATCTTCCCTTTCAACTCGCTCGCTCACTCCCCCGTTGTACCTTTTCATTTACACGGACTTGCGCAGGCAGCAACGCGGACTACAATAACCCACCCGTGCCGGAAGTGCTGGGACCGCTTCGGCAAGGCTTTCTCGTCCATACTCACCTCGTGTCCGTGGGGTGACTATGGCAGCGGCGCTTCGAGTTAGAGCCAGCACGGTCGCACGTTCCAGCGGCCGCTTCCCGCGTCCAAGCCCCTGCGGGCAGGCAACACCCCACGCTCGCCGCCCCCCAGGTGTGTTCGTTCCTCCTCCCCCACCACCACCGCGCACTAGCCCGGTGGTCATACCCTCTTGTGATACCTGGCGACTCGCATCGGAGGGTGGCGGTGCGGCGGGCGCGGCACGACGCCATTCTTGATCTTCAACGAGCTGCCGTGGGAGACGTGTGGAGGGGTCGGGAGGCTGTTTTACGTACGTCCAACAAAACTGCTCGTGGAACAAACGTTGAACTAACTCATCTGCAAAGACCCATCTGAATAGGTGTTCCTGAGTGAGATTTTAGTGGGTATTTGGGCGCACGACGCTGTAGGAGGAGCACATGTACTGAGTCTCACTGTCCCGACATCAGGTATGCGCATAACTGCATTTTTTCTCACACCCGGACCTCGTCTAGGATGTATTATGTTCACCAATTCATCTTGATGTTCTCAGACTCGTTGGTCTGTCAGTAGTCCGGACCCCGGAGCCACCTTCGTGTCCCTGGTTTGACACCCTTGTCGCCAGGCTTTCTGCTTTGAAAGATGATTATGGTTGCGTATAGTGGATCGTTCTCCGTAGAGATGATCTTGGACGTTTGGATCGAATCGGTGGAACACGATGCGATCAAGTATAGAGCGGCCAGAGGTTCACCTTGAGTTCACCACGACGTAACTGACCGCCAGTGCATGCCACTCAAGTACTTAACGTACGCAACGTTCGTGGTAGCGCGATTTAGCGAAGCAGATATGCTCGGACTTAATGGTCATCTTGACAGGTTATATCATGTCATACGTACTCGAAGGCATGCCGAACTGGTGCGCCCGACGCATGCCAGCAACGTCTTCCCGAGCGCCTCGAGCACGTCTTATTTTTCGCGGTCTCCCCTCTGTGGTGCTTAAATCGCCATTACGCTGGGCCCAGGGATACAGGCTGACTGAGAGGACCCGTGCGCTAAATCATGAAGATTCACATACGCTATGGAACATGTGAGGTATGTAGTCTGCATTCAGAGTCGTCGTCGACGTGCTGAATTGTTGTGTCAGACAGATACAATTTAAAGTTCGACTGAAAATATTTTCGTGCCTTTCTCACCCAGGGTCGCCCCATATAAGTATGGGCACTGGAGGGTTTGATTCTACTCAGTGTCGTTGTAGGAGTCTCACCAACAAACGTCGCGTAAGGATCGAGGCTCGGCTAGGGCCTGAAGTTACTGAAGTTACGGTTCAGTCTACGGTAGCACTTGAATTCCCCGCCAATGCGATAGGTCACTACCAGTATTATTGTACGCTCAATTTGGTAGTAATATATGAGACCCCAGCTAGCCATCGAAGAAGCATTCGAACACGACATCACATATATTTTTTATAACACAACTTTGCACGCACATTCGTATTATACCAAGCCCTGAGTCATTTGAAGCTGCTTGGGTCATGGGGACACGTCAGCAAGAATTGGAATTATGTAGCTATGCAATTGTGACACCATGAACGAATATACGGTTATCCGATCATCTTTTCAGCAACTGCCATCGGGTTCCAGCACCAGACAGATAGTGATACAGACCATCACAAGTCCGAATCCTCATGCGCCAACCACACCAACAAAGAGTCTAGGCCACCTAGTACATCACGACCACACGCACAGCATCAGAGTTCGAAAAAAAATGACGCACGTCCAGTTGGCGCCCTCGCCCGAAGTATGCCGCAAGGGAGTCGAGGATGAGGACGACGAGAGGCAACGACGCCCGCGTTGGACTACCACAGGGAGGGAGGCAAGAAGGTAGGTGTCGCTGGGGGGTAGCTACTCGCGTGTTCGCGTCGGCGCAAAAGAGGGGAAGGGAGGCGCATGCTAGAGAGACAGCCCCCCGAGCTTGCTGCCAAAGCTGTGCCAGTTCGTCGTCGACTTTGCGGGGGTACTGCCCGGGTTGGTGCGGCGGGGGCCAGGACGACCAGCGCGCTTGTTCGGGCGAGGGAATGGACGTGTTCGGTGCGGGCGGAGAGCAGAGAGCGATGTACGCGAGGAAGATCCTGACGAGGACGCCGACGATGGTTAAGAAGAACAGGCCGCCGACGAGCGAGAGAGAGCGGTCGGGTGCGGCAAGGCGATCGGTGTTAGTCGGAACGGGTGGGTGAGAGTACAGAGGAAGAGGGTGGCGATCGCAGTGGCGACTGGCGACGTATCCCATGGTGACTGTAAGATGTTCCGGCAGACTCCTATGCAGACGCGGGGAGCGTTAAAATTGGAAGGTATGTGAGTGACAAGGTCAACTGCAATTACGGAGTTTCCCAGACGAATAACGGTTGGTGGTACCGTGGCTCCGGCAAGAGCTCTTTGTGGAGGTTTTGCATTTGGGAAGGAAGGAAGGAGGCCTGAGGTCGCATCGTGGCGACCGACGCCAGTCAGTTTCAGTCAGTTTCGAGGCCGAAGGTGAGACGGTGAAAGGAAGTCACGTTTTCATTCTCACGAGGCGCCCAGTTCATCGATCAACGCTCAGCGCTCAGCTTTCAGTCAGTCACACCGTACAGTCGACCACACAGTCATGCAACAACAAAGCAAGTCCTTTTCTCTCAGGAAAAAATTTCGCGTCGTCTTTTCTGCGAAGAATGAGCACTCTAACCGTAAGTGGCGGCGGGCTTCAATTCTTCCGTCGCTCGCTAATTTGGTCTGGTTGTATTCAGCAGATGCCGTCGATTCCGTCTCATCGGGGACAATCGGTGGAAGCAGTGATGTCGCGATGAACGTTATAGAGACTTCTCTCACTGTTCTGCAAGAAGGGAGTGCTTTCGTGGCCAGTGTGCCCTTCATTGGCCCTGTCGCTGGTATCATCCTTCAGGCACTCCAGATGCGAGGTGTACGTTTTCGGACATGTCTCTTTATACGACTCAGGTGTTAACGACTCTATCTTGAATAGGAAGTAAAGCAACACAAGGAAGAATGGGATGCAGTGATGGATAAGCTCGCCAGAAGCGCAAACATTGTTATCGGCATCGGAAAGTTGTGCCAGGCTCACGGCCTTGTCGAAAAAGACCTCCCGGACAACCTGCGCGCAATATTGAACTCTCTTCGCAGGTATTTAGCGACCGATGCTGTTCAAGTTTCGCTGTCTGACGTAAAAAAGCGATTTGGATGGCATCCAAGGTGCACTGGCACAGTCTGCAGAGAAGGGCGTGGTCATGACGTGGTTACTGCGGAAGGACATGCTCCAGAGCGTCAGGAAATATGACGCCAAGTTGTCGAATGTACTTCACATTTTCCAGGTCAGCCCTGGGTCTGTCTTCCATTCGCTTGTTGCGCTAACATGGGTCACTTTCCTATAGAACGAGCTCCTTTTAGATGTCCGCTTTGCGCAAATTGTCGAGAAGCGCGAGGTGTGCTAACTGTCCACCCACTCTAGCAGCCGGTAACTCACTCTTTCCATAGGTTGGTGCTGTGCCTCCGGTCGAGGCGACCATGTACGGTGTTCCTGGTCCTATTCTGCACATTCCAATGTTCTGACATTTCTCAGGTCTCCCACCCCCTGGCAGGGGCCGACTGCGCCGCAGATTTTCTTTGGGCGTGATGCGGAGCTCGTAAAGATCGGCCACATGATCACGGTCAGCATCGGATCTCATCCTGCCAGGATTGCCATCTTAGGTCCCGGAGGATATGGCAAAACTACCGTCGCACATGCAGTGCTCACCATGAAAGACATCCAGGAGCATTTTGGCAATGCCAGATACTTTGTTCCCTGTGAATCAGTCACCTCATCTGAAGCTCTCCTGACTGAGCTTGGAAGGACTCTTGGTGTATTGGAGGGTGGCACAGATGCTCTGTGGTCTCGCATCCAAGCAATGTTGACCTCCAAGGATTCCATTATTTGTTTTGATAACTTTGAGTCTCCTTGGGATCAACCTGTTAAAACAAAGCACTCTGTTGAAGAACTTCTATCAAGAGTCACAGAGCTTCATTGTGTTACTGTTCTTATCACAATGCGTGGTGCAGAGCGACCAGCTCGAACTCAATGGACTCAACCCTTCCTAGAGCCACTGGAGACCCTTGGCCATGACAGTGCCAAACAAATCTGGCAGGCTATTGCTGAGAATTATAATGGTTTCTCAGAGAAACTCATTGAGGCTGTGGACTATGTCCCTCTTGCTGTTGATCTGCTGTCTCACCTCTCACAGGTGACACCACCTGAGTTGTTATGGGACGAGTGGAACTCTAAATGGACAAAGGCGGTACACACTGGCCAAGAGCATAGGTTATCAAACTTGGAGTATTCTATTCAGCTATCTGTTAATAGTGGAAGAATGAAAGCCAATTCATCTGCCAAGAGTATGCTTGGTGTGCTTAGTATGGTGCCAGATGGGCTTCATATGAAACAGCTTGGAAAATTTAAAGGGATGCTTGTTGACCTTGATATCATATCATGCCTTCAGACACTTCTGCAGTGCAGCCTGATAAAGTTAATTAAAGAGAGATATCAACCTCATCCAATTGTTCGCCATTTTTGTTTAAATCAAGGCATGGTGTTACTTGTGCACAAGGAACTTCTAGCAGAGTTTTATATTACTTTGGCTCTCTCTGCTTCTGATAGCCTATCATCTGAAGCTTATGAAGAGATGGTGTTGGAGGTTAATAATACAAGGGCAACTCTACTAAGCCTTTTGGAGTCAAACTACAAAGATCAATTTCGACTTATCCTTGCCTCCAATAAATTCACTATATTTTGTATGCAGATTGGGAACTTCTCTGATAAACTCATAAGCCATGCTGTTCAATTTCTTCAAAAGCATGGTGGTTCCATAGAACTACTAATCATGAGCATTCAAAAATGGGGAAGTCTCTACTACCTTACAAATGACTTGGAGAGTGCTCAAGAGAAATTGAAAGAAGCAGAGAAGTTGTGCCTCTCTGGCCCAGCAATTAACAACCAATTATATGGGGATGTTTTAAAAGACCTTGGTGAAATATATCACAAGCAAGATGCATTCAATGATGCTGAGGCCTGCTATCAAAAGGCTTTAAAACTTCATCAGGATTGCAATAACATATTTGGCCAAGGGGATTCATATTCAGCCCTTGGATTCTTGTATCTTAGGCAAAGAAAGGATGATAAGGCATTCACATTTTATGAAAGTGCAATACAATGTCATGAGATGGTCAATGCTACTTTGTCTCTGGGACAAGATTATAGGGGGCTTGGTCAGATATACCGGCGGCAGAACATGAATATGGAGGCAGAAGCTGCCCTTCAAAAAGCTTTAAAGTTTCATATGGCAGCAAATTCATTTCTTGATCAGGGGAATGACTATATGGAGCTTGGGCAATTATATATAACACTCAATAGGCTGAAAGATGCCACAGCCACATGTCAAAAGGCTTTAGAATTTTACAAGATAGCTAATAGTACATTGAGCCAAGGATTTGCTTATGATGAACTTGGGACCATATATTTTCTTCAAGATAAGATGGACGAGGCAGAAAGCTCATTTAAAAAGGCTTTAGAGCTCTCTACAGTAGCAAGGAATGCTTGGACTCAAGGGAATGCCTTTGGTGGGCTGGGGAAGATATACTTAAGGAGAGGACAGCTTTATGATGCTAAGAGCATGTTTGAGAAGGCAATTGACTTGCATAAGAAAGCACAAGATAGTGCTATGGTAAAAACACATATTGAAAGCTTGAACATTGTTCTACATCAAATAAATGAACATAGTCATGGTGTAGAGTAAAGTGTTACTTGTCTTTCTCTCTTTGAATATGAGGCACAGTTAAGTCTTTGGGTTCTTTGATGGGTGCCAGTGAGTGTACAGTATACCATGCAAGGGGTATGCGGGAATTTTAGCACCCATATGAACATAGAGAGGGAGGGGGGGGTCAGCAGTGGCCTTAGCAGATTTTCGTATACCAGTGCCTAGCAGGCGCTAATTGGGCACTAATTGGCGCTGGTGCTTAATTAAGCCAAATCCTAGTCCCTAGTTGTGTGCTGAGGCCAAGCCGGGATGGTTTTTTGTTCTCAATAAAGCTAGCTGTCATGACTCTGGGCGCAGGAACGGTCATGTGATCAAAGGTCACATGTTTGGAGATCACGTGTTGTGGAACAGTCATGTGAGTGGACCTATCACGTGATATGTCAGATAAGCTTCGGACATATGTTGACGCGTGACGTCATTGAATGATGTCATTGATAATCTAGACTCATGACTCATAATGACATCATTGATGATGTCATTTACTTACTCCTATCTCTGATGTCACTATGACATCATACATACAGCTTTAGCTATGACTCACGATGACGTCGTTATGATGTCGTAGCTTTAGAGTTCAGATTGCTGAGTTTCAATATTTGGCTACTTGTATATATACCATACAGTTTCGATACTTGGACCTTAGGTTCAAGTTCTTCAATCTACTTGTCTCTTGCATCCTCTCGAACGATCCCTTTAGTCTCAGTCTTGCCTATACAGAGGTGTGCCCTCGTAGGTGACTGCAGAACAGCATAGAACTTGACATTGTGCACTTCGCCTTTGTCACTCTTGAACTTGATTAGTCATGACACGTGACTTAGACACTTTGTTGTCTACAGAATGAACGACTTTCTGTCGCCAACCGAACGAATGCTCAAGTCGAGCAAGCGACCCGACAAGGTCGTTACATTAACTTGAACCTCATATGGCGTCCGAAACCCCGAACCGATTCTCGACTCTGCGGTCTCACAACCTCTCACGTCGAGGCGAACGAAACGTACCAGTGCGATACCTGAAGAATGCCTGTTGGCACGATGAACCAGAAGATCCTACTTTTGCAGGATACGCCTATTATCATAAGGCAACGAACGAATCACACAACATCGAATTCAACTTTGAATACTACTGCTGGATACCCGTAACCTTCACCGT
>QFDV01000695.1:1540-12260 GCA_003315845.1 Lactarius trivialis
CGACTGAAACTTGAACACGGGAAAAGTGCGAGCCGCCCGAGCGGTGCGGACAAGCGACAAATAGTGCAAACTGGACGCGATAGATATTCTCGCGAAGTCTAATGCCTATACGGCAAGCCACGGCTCGAGGCGCGTCCGCCACGACCTCGGGAACATTCCGCCGACGCTGGTGACCCAATTCCTTGCGAAAGGAGCAACAGTGAGGTGGGTGACCTATCCCTGAGCCCGTGTACTAGAACTGCTTCCAAGCGGAGTGGACGCCGACGCCGCGCAATCCGAGCCGCGCGAAAAGCTCTCACACACTCCCTGCATGGTCCAACGGGAAGCTCTGCACGGCGCCGCCATATTACGTGTTACATCGATGGTATGTCCGCCTGGCTTCTCACGCGGTCAAACCAGTCGAGGGTTGATGTCCTCCGGATGGCTGCTGTCGGGAATGAACGATCCACCGCTCGTGCCGAATCGGCTATGCTATGCCCTGAGTGTACTGCACGTAGTACTACATGTCCAGGCTCACTTCGTGAAGTATATATAGAAATGATACTGTACTGGGAAATGTAATGGGAAACACGGACACGGAGACCGAGACGCGGACACAGTAGACGCAGTTAGAGTACGGTACAGTATTTCATAGTACTATTAGCGCATGTGTACGGTAAAAACTCGGTAAAATTTAGCATTAATCGAGAGAATATCGAAGTCATTTCGAGTCCATTCGAGACCATGATGGTCCTTCCTTACACCGCCACCATCATGATCAGGTCGTCATAACTCGGGTACTCCCCGAGGAAGCCGGTAATACAAGGCGGTCCAAGCGGCAGACTTAACTTACAAGACGAGTTCTGTATCTAGCTTCTTTTGGGTATCAACGTCTTCTCACTTAACCGTACCATATAGCAGGAGATTTACCATCAGCCTCTTGATCGGCGCCCGGAAGTGAGGTAAAATGCACTTCACACCACCCGGGGAGTGTAGTATGGGACTCAGACGTAGAAGGCCAAATTAGGTTCCGTGTGGTCCCCTACTCATTAACTGCTCACAGGTTTGGATGTTGCTCCGAGACTTGTTCCGGGTTATAAGGTTTGTATGATCGTGAGTGTCGGTATGTGGGCTTGGGTGGGCAGGTCTGCGGGAGCGGCGGGGGCGGTTGAGAGGGAGAAGGGACTGAGAAGGAGGGGTAGACATCGCTACTGCGTCGCCTTTTGCCAGTGCGCGGCCCGAGTCAGGGCTGAGGCGAGAGTGTTCTGCATCCCCGAGCGGGATACATTAGCGGTGTCTCTGTCTGAAACAACGCGGTTTTCGCTGGCGAGAGAGGGGTTTGATGGTGGCGTCATGGTGAGAGCTGGTGGTAGTGAGGAGTTAGTGGTCGGCTGGGAGGTGTCCACAGAGGCCTCTGGATCGCCGAAACCCGGTGGGAGACGGGGATTTGAGGTGTATATGTCGGGGCTGAACTGAGGACTCAAGAGTGGCGCTTTTGGAATGGAGATGAATTAGCAAACAGCCCCGGGTCCTATGAATGTGACCTGCGGCTCTTGTTGCTGAGGTGAGCTCCAAAATGCATCCCACATGAGTCCGGGATAAGTTCAAGCAAGACAAGTAAAGGCGTCGACGTCACGCTCTGACCGTCGGATCGGGAAGGAGGCTGCTTTTCCCAACAGCCGCAAGCTGTGCAGTAACGGTCCCAAAATGGTTTGAAAACGGAGAGGGCGATGCTTGCGCCAAAGGGGGCCCGGGTCCCCCCGGAACTGGAAAGACAGGTTGTGGTGACCCTCGCCCGAGAGAGCACGCAAGCACTCGTTTCCGCGCAGGCATGGCGTACCCCGAACCCAGTACCTACGTATGCAATGTGGGGAGAGGGAAGAGTTCGAACCCACTGAGTCAAAAAAAAAAGAGAGAGCCATTGGAAACCACAGTAAGTTCTGTCATCAAGACCCCAAACGCCACCAGCATTAAACAAATTTATGATACAGTAAGTGCCGCAAGTGTGGTCGGAAGGCAGCATCTAAGGAGAGTCGGAACAGAGGTGTGGCTCAATTACGCCTCGTGGGCGCCTTTGAGCAGGAGTCTGAGAAGAATGGGCTTCTAGTAGTTTGTGAATGGGCAGAGATTCCCACAGCTTGATGCAGCAACCTAACGACGCGAAGGCCTGATGACGCGACGAGGATACGCCACCACCGTGACCACTCCCACTTATCGAGCTGTGCCGGCCGCGGCATCCCAAATTCGGGTCTTAGTCATGGGATGACGGATTCACGATTCACCAAAAAAAAAAACGTTGGAAGAGTCAGGACGAGAGCTCTCGTTATGACCACCAGCATGGCCCCAAGCCCGGGATCCGGTGAAACGACAACGATATCTAGTCTTCCGACAGAGCTTCTCATTCGCCTCCTTTCCTTCCTTCCTGCCATAGATCTCCTCTCGGCGCTGCGAACAAACCGCAGAATTCACGATGTTATCACTGATAGCTCCTATCTTCAATATCTCATGCGTATTCAAATCAATGGCGTTGACGACCTCCTGCCTCCTGATGACCCGATCGCCGAGCGTCTCAGACTTCTGAGACAACACGAAAAGTCATGGAATGGCTTACAGTACAATACGTTTACTGACAATTCTTTCACCGAGATCCCTCAGGATCGCTTATTTATTCTTCAAGATGGCTACTTGATCTATATTAGACTGCGTTCTCGCTTCGGTGCGCCCCTAATGCGATATGGATACGTGGACCTTTACTCGACCTCACCGAACGGGGAGCTACGATGGGCCCACATCCTATTGCAAAATGTTCGCTTCCCCGTCCCCCTAAGACTTGAATTCGCGGTAGACTACAACTTGGCGGTAGCAATCAGGTTTGTGTCATTCTGGAATAACTCCGGGTATATCGTCTGACGTGTCAAAGTCAACCGTATGACAGAGCAACTGTCGACATCTCCTTTTTCGAGTTTACAACTGGCGCCACTCACCCTCTTTCATCAAAGCCCACTGTTCGGCTTCCATCGCCTTTGAATCCTGTCCCCGCTGTTGTTGGTATAGAGGCGGAGATTCTGGGGGATTATGTCTTGGTCGCAGTGACGTACGATTATACTGGATGTTACGTTTCCCTCATCTCATGGAAAACGGGGACCGTAACAGTGGTGAGTGGAGTCAAGGTTCATCTCACTTCCGTCTTGGGTTAACGCTCCAAGGTTCGTGAATTATTTTTTAGGGCGATAACGGAGTGGCGCAAAATTCCCAATCTCGTGGCTATCGATAATAACTTGATCGCAGTGGTCGAGGACAACACAAACAGTATCGAGATCTGCAGGCTTGAGCTCACCCCCTCAGATGTCCGCATTAAAACATTGTGCTTCCTCGAGTTGCCCCCGTTGAAGCATAATTCCTTCCTTTCCGTATCTCGGACCGAAAAGGAGTGGGTTTCAACTTCAAAGCATCACTCAAGATCCGACTCTGTTCGAAAACGTTCTACTCCCTTCCGTTCCTCCAAAGTCGGCAGCATAAGATTTTCTCTCGATTATCACATACTATCAGAGGGCGTCTACAGCGATTATCCACACACCATGATTGTTAGCGTCACAGAACTCCTCAGTAACATCCGTACTGATAGGCGCAGCGTGCCTTGGGCTGACTGGGGACCCACTTCGACGCGCATCTTCCCAAGGGGTGCAACCTCGCCAAGCCCTGCCGGTCCATTTTGGATAAACCGTCATTCACCGTTGATGATACGCGACTATGACTTTCTGCGCGCACGGTGTTCGCCGATGGTGACATCATCGTCCCTCGGCAGGCCCGTCTTTTCACCATCGAAAGTGGAAGGGAGGCAATGGGAAGGCGGCGCCGTTGAGACTTGCCTGCCGTATCGCGAATTCATCGTTCCCAATCTACATTTCAATGGGTCTCAACAAGTGATCGCAGATAGAGAGTGGTTAGTCGATATATCGGTACGTTGATGTTACGCGAGGCCTCTGGAGAGAGACCCTGACTAGACGCGATGACAGGAGAGGGACGACGCGACCCATGTAACCGTGTATCATGTGGGTTAGATCACCTGTTGGACGATGGCCCAGGATACGAACTTCCTGCATGCATGTTCACCACCACTCACTTGTCATATTCTGAGGGACGCAGGGGTGCCGTGTCAGGTGATACTAATAGCTTCAGTGAGACTCACAGGCATTTGCAAGTATAGTACAGTAATGTAACCAGTGCGAGATGCGATAGACGACCCGTTGCCCCAGAAAGTTAAACAGCATGGATGGCTAGATGCCTGCCCGGATTCTTGCCCGGGTTCACGACTGTAAACTGAGATTACACCTGACTCCGTATCACGGCAATCACAACATCCCAGAGGCGTCGCGTGAAAATTTTACAGTAATTCGAAAAAAAAAACATCCTGGAGGAGAGACTGGCTTACTGGTGGTGAACAGCACCGGCACTGGTCGGGCCCGTAGTTAACTAACTTCGTTCAAACGAGGAGTCTGAGAAAATCTGGAATTTTACGGGGAGTAAGTTGCGGCATAGCAGCAAGTTCCAGAGACAGTAGAAACAGCCGCAGACTTGACCGCCTGGTACCTCTTTTTTTGTTTTTTTTTCTGTAGGTAGAACAGAACAAGATCCATTCATGACAGGTGTTCATACACGATAAGTACAGTTTGAGAGTAGAGATCAGAGCAAGCTCCTTCACGCCGCCATCTAGTTCTGACGCAAGTTGTATATCGTCTTGCCATAATATGCGCCAGTAGCGGCCGACGTGACCGTCAACAAGGCAGGGATGGGACCCTTGGTGAACCTTGGGATAGACGAAAGGAGAAGGAGTGCGGAGGCACCTTTGAAAGGCACAGAGGTCAGTCGGGGAAGGTGAACAGGAAGACGGCGCTGCTCACCGAGAGCAGTCTCGATTCCGTTGGCCGTGTTCTTGCGGATGCTATCCCCGCTGTACAGATAGAGCGCACCGACGCTAAGTTGGCTTTTTTTAGGAGTGGTCGTTTGAATTATAAAGTGACGCGTTACCTGACACCTGCAACGAGGGATGGGATGGACCGCGTACGGGCATATCCCGTTACGCCTCCAACGATACACAAAGTTCCCATGACGAAGGCGGGGATGGCAGACTACAGTTGGTGGGGAAGAAGACATAGTAATTATAAATCCCGTTCCTACAAACGATGACAGCGACGCACCATGGTTTTCTCAACAACTGAGTGTGGGGTCCTTGTAAGTGGGTTGCGATAGTGGTGGAGAGAGTCAGGGCTTTACAGCAGTGGGGGACGTGTGAGAAGTCGATTGGTCTGGCTCGCACGGTTCCGTTCATTCAATGCGGGGTGGGCGCTAGCGCTTACGCACGCTCTCGGCAGTCTCGGCCGAGTTCACAACTGCTATGACGGCGAATACTCTCCCTACAAAGAACGAAGAATATGCAACTCGAGAGTACTGGTGCGCGCTCTGATAGCTCGTGCTGTCAAAAAACGAAACCGTTCCGTATCTCAGGGACCACAGATACGCGCAGTGAGCATAATTATCCCGTTCGTTCGCGCCGGTTGACGATTTGGTAGAGAAGCGGAGGACGTAACGTTCGACTGGTTCAAGCGATACGAGGACGTCGCACATCTCCTCCACCTCGTCCTCCCTGACAAGACTGCACGGATACTCATGCTCGGATGTGGCAACTCGACGCTCTCGGAAGATGTGCGTTTCATATCGTCTTACCCGCGCCCGTTTCGTAACGACTGCAGATGTATGATGATGGGTACAGAAACGTCGTCAATATCGATGTGCGCGCTTCAGTCGTTGACCGGCTGAACACTCACTGATGGGACGTGGAGTATTCACCCGTCGTGATCGAGCGCATGCGTGCGAGGAATCACCATCGTCCAGAGATGCTGTGTATCTCGTTGACCCCGTCAAATTTTTCTCGTGAGTTCTAACGCGTTCTTTCTCTAGGGCTCGTGATGGATATACGGAACTTGGAATTTGAGGAAGGTAGCTTCGACGTCGCGATTGACAAAGGTGGTCGTTTGCTCCTTGTTGGTGAGCGTTCGGACTTACCCTTCACTCGCAGGTACGATGGACGCCATGATGACTACCAAGGGCGATGTCTGGGTACGTCTTCCCCATAACGCCAGCTTTAGCATCATGTATTGACGTCCCGCAGGACCCTCCGCAACAAGTAATAGATGATTGCACAAGAGAAGTCGACGAGGTTCTCCGGTTGGGCATCACCATGTCTTTGTGTGATAATAACATAACCACTCGTCGAATCATAGGGTTCTGCGAAAGGGCAATGGCGCATTTCTGTATCTGACGTTTGGCCAGCCTCACTTCCGAAGACGGTACCTGACTCGGCCAGACACGACGCTCGAGATCCAGCAGATCGGGGACGCCTTCCATTACTACCTTTATATCTTGCGCACATGAATTATCCCCGACGGAGCGAGCGAAGGAAAAAATACGGTCTCAGAACAAAAACTTTACATTTTTGTAGTAGTCTACTAAAGGGTTTTCACCGCTCCGCAAACGCGTGTTCTCGAGGTCCACGTAGGCCTCCATAAACTGGGCGTGTGTGAACACGTTCGACTTGCGCTCGCCGACGGGCAGCCCACTGGAGCTTGCGACGCCGTCGATGGGTATGCGCCGGTTCTGCGGCTGGTATGACGAGAAGAAGCCCGCGCCGACGGACAAGGGCGACGAGCTGCTGGCGAGCGGGTTGGGCGCGAGGGGCAAGGGGTCGTTGTCGCCTTCGGCGGTGGGGGGCGGCTGTGCGAGCGCATGCTCGTACATGTCGCGGAGGTGCGCAAAGTGCGTCGGAAAGAAGATGTCAAATTGGCCTGGCTGTACGAACAACGTCGAGCACGCGACGGTCGTCCCGCGCACGCGCGCCTGCACGACGGGCGCGTTCACGCCTGGGATCGCGTCGGGCAGAGAGCTGAAGTCCGAGAGGAGCAGTCGGTGTCGTGGGAAGTGCGCGCGCAGCGTGCGGAGGAGGCTTAGTAGTCGCGTGGGGACGTATTCGGGCGTTGAGAGGTTCGGCGCGAAGGGCAGGTGGTTGTAGATCGAGCGCACGGATGGCGATTTGAGGATGGAAGGGAGCGGTGGTGGGTGCCCGAGGCGGCGTCGGAGATTGAGGAACGATGCGATGAGCGGGTCGGTGACGCGCGTGTAGTAGATGCCGTAGTCGCCCTTAGCATCGACGGTGATGAGAGCTTGATGTGGTTCTAAGGTGCGGTAGTCGTAGCGGATCATGTCGTGTGCAAAATTGTCCTGTGTGTGGTAAACGGGACAGGCCGACGCGAAAGGAATGAGCCACCCACAATGACTTCCATGGCTAGAAAGAAACAAGGAGACGGCTCTCGCTGATCCCAGTGGAAAATGCTTTTGTGGGTAACGTTGACGCAGGGATGTCGTGGAAGGAGGAGCTTCTTCTGTAAACTTGCCAGACGCCCGCTAATTTCCACGATGTTGTATTGTGTACGCTCATAGACCTCCGGATACTCGCTCCGGATGAAGTCAAGCATGTCCATGGCCAAAGTGCCATTCCCTGCGCCGATCTCGTAGATGACTAGATCCTCATAAGGGAAGTATTTGATGAGGTACTCCGACACCAGACATTGGGCGATGGCTCGACCGAAATATGGCTGTGCGCAAGGATTAGTCTCGAACAACATATATCAAAGGCAGCTACGCACCTTGAAAAGTTCCGTAGGCGTGTGCCAAATCTGTCTGCCCGGCCCTTCGCTATCGGTACCATATGTTGAATACCGTCTTGCGACCTCGTTCTGAAACTCGACCGAGTCGCGGATCGCACGAAAGTTGAGGGGCTCCCCGGCGGACGTAAATATTGTAGCCTGTTGCGGAAAATACCCGTAATGAGGGTTGTAGAGCGAGTCCTCGATAAAGTCCCGCACGAGCATCTTGACGCGTGTTGGTGGCTTTGTGTACTTCTCGAGGTCGTTCGAAGTGACGCGCGTGTACGCCATGTGTTCTGGATCAGGGGCCTCATCGAAGAATACATCACTGTTGTAATTGAAGCGGTCCTTTGGAGGCTTGCCAGCTCGGGATGCCGAGGAGGTAGAGGCGAAGAATCGGGTGTGTCTGTGTCGCGCGGGAATTTGGGAGTTGTGCAACGAGCTATGTCGTCGTATGGCTGCTCCAGAGAAGAATTTTCTCAGATGGCGCATGTGTCGCGCGGACTTTGGCGGTGTGAGTGAAAGAGAAAGACCCGGGCGCAGACGCGGTCGTTGTTGATGTCATAATACTTATTGCGTAAGCACCGTCGAGCTTGGTCTCATCGTCCATGGCATCGTCCATGGAGACAGCAGAGCGATACGTTCGTACATGGGTTGCCTCCCCTCGAGACAAGGAAATAGAAGATACGGTATCCGGTATTACCCTCAGCGATGCAAAATCATTCCTTGATCCTAAGATCCGTCTGAGTCTCCAGGTATTTCAGACGGACAGCTCAAGCTGGTACATGTAGTGAAAGCGCTCGGAGAATACTTAACATCAGAAGAGGGTGATCTCAGAAATAAAGGTACGCGTATTATCTTGATTGTATGCGTTCGTCTCGATGACATGTCCTGCAAGGCGTGGAGTTTCTGGCTCTGGTAGTGGGCAAATGTCCACTGGAGAAATTTAATCTCCAGTCTGGTGTGTCTCATATGGCTCAGTCGTTTTCGGCTAAAGTCACCACGACTCAGTCAAGGTTCTTGTCGCGTTCTTCGCGTCCAAGCTAGAAGATACCGAAACGATCATTCCCGCCCTCAAGGGAATCCTCGCTATCACTCGTATCCCGGCGTTATCCCCGGAAAACGTCAATGACCTTTGCGCTGCGTCAGCCATACCTTTCTAGCTCCTCTATGTTGATGCCCATACATACGCAGGATCTTTGCCCATGTGAAGATGCAAGCACTGGTCCAAGTGCAGCGTCACACCGTCCTGTCTATCTTCGATTCACTCGTAGCAGTGCATAGGGATGGTGAGATCCGTGCATCTCGTATTTATACTGACTTAAGTGTCAACAGTGCTGAAGAGTATGGGCGATCGTTTCCTTTCTGGCTACATCGCTTTGGTGGATGGAGAAAAGGATCCCCGGAATCTCATGATCGCGTTTGCCATAGCCAGGGTACTCGCCATAGAGTTTGATATATCCAACAAGTTCGAGGTGCGATCCGTCCCTTTGGCCCTCACCGTGTCTGATGTCATGGTTCAGGACCTCTTCAACGTCACCTACTGCTATTTTCCAATCACATTCCGAACACCCGAAAACGACCCTTACGGGATTACTGCGGAAGATCTCAAGTCCACCCTCCGGTAAGATCTCCAACAAAAAGCAGGGCTTGCCGTTTATTGTCGCGCATCAGGTCATGTCTAAGCGCGAGCCCGTTATTCGGGAACCTCGCCGTTCCTCTCTTTCTTGACAAGATCAACGCTGGTTCACCTATAACAAAGGTACGTTCCCCTATATATGAATGTATGATCTGAGGCCTCATTGACTCTGAAAGCGCGATACCCTTCAAACTCTTTCCGTATGTCTCCCTGTGTACGGGTCTAGAGTTGCCGGGAACTTTGCTCGCAAGCTTTGGAGCTCCCTCAAACTCGAGATTTTTCAGCCTACTGACCCAGAGACTGAGGAAGAAGCCCTTAAAGCAACTCAGGTTGTGATCAAGACCATATATGCGGACGAGGTCACGGATGCCGAGATTGACGGCCTTGCGAAGGACGCCTGCGAAGAGTGTATTCAGATCCTCAAGGAGCCGGAAAAGAGTCAAGCAAAGCCTGCCATTAAAGTTTTATGCGCATTTATGTCGACCACCCGTCAGTGACGACTTGTCTTAGACATCACACTGAGGTCTCATAATAGGTCGCATAGCATCTGTTTCCCACTACACTCTTTCTCATGCTGTCCCTCACCTCACGAAGCTCTCCGTCAATCCAGACGAGCTTCCCAATAGGGGGCCAGTCCTTGCTCTCCTCGCTTCTCTCATTGCAGCTTCCCGTGACTCTGCACTCAAAGAAATTAACAGTGAAGAGGCTTTCCTCCTCCCCTTCAAGGATGAGGTACTAGCCGTTTTGATCCTCGGGCTGATGGGGAAATCATCGCTGCGTCCCGCAATCGAAGGTCTGAGTGGCTTGGTAACCACCCCTAATCTTCTCGACAACGATGAGATTGGGTTCGTTGTACAAAAAGTAAACGACGTTATTTCTGGTCAGCAAGAAGACCTTGGCGCAAGGTACCCATTCTCTTGTCAGCTGGAAAAGCTTTTGTTTCTCATAGCGGCATAGCGATGCAGCCCTCGATCTCCTCAAAACCATCTCCTGCAAGACGCCAGCCCATATCGCGCAGACGACCCTCCCACTTCTTTTCTCTACACTTCCAGACCATGCTCCCGCGCGAGAGGATATCGAAGGACGCGAGAAATACCGCAGGGGTCTTTCTGCATTGTCCCACTTGTGCGCTCAGCCCGATCTCTTTGAGACACTCGTCGTTCGCCTCTCTGTACGCCTGAGCTTTCTCTACGCTCCTACAACGGTACCCGGGGACCCAGAGCCCTCAGCGGCGTACGCGCATGCGCTGCTCTCTACGCTTGCGGACGTGTTGGCACGTAAGGTCGAGAACGGGGATCTAGACGTGCCGAAATACGTGGACCGACTTGTCCCGAGGCTGTTCAACCTTACAGCGTATGGCGTACTTTTTGGCACGGGGGGCGTGAGGGATCCACGCGTCGTC